>JALQSN010000207.1:0-82302 GCA_023690525.1 Holotrichia oblita
GGCTGAGCAACTACTGGCAAACATTCAAAATATTGAAGCAGATGAAAAAACCGCAGGTGCCGTATATGTCATGCCGGATGGTGCCGCAGTAAACACCCGTATAGAAGACGAAAACGGTTCCACTTGGCGTGAAAACAAAACGGTCATTGCTTTTTCAAGCAAAGACATAATAAAACGGAAAGATGAAGGTAATATTATTGTTCGCAAAGAAATCGCCCCGTTAATAGGCACGAGCGAGGAACTGAAAAAATTCGCATTGAGCGTCGCTGTGAATGCCGGATACGGACAGTATAATGAAACAGTCGTTATTGGCGACGGCGTTCCATGGATACGGAATATGGCGGCGGAAATCTTTCCGGATGCGGTTCAAATACTTGATTTGTACCATCTTAAAGAAAACATATATAAATTTGCGAAATACATACTAAATGATAATGTACAGATGGTTAAATGGGCAAGAAACCGTCATAAGTAAAATTGAGGACTATTACGCTGTTGATGAGGCGCTTGCTATGATTCCGGACATAGAAAACCTACCTGATAACATTCCGAACTTAAGAGTCTATATCGAAAACAACCGCACAAAAATAAACTACCCTTTATATCGTTCCAAAGGCTACTTTGTAGGCAGCGGCGCTATTGAAAGCATACAAAAAACTATTGTACATCAACGCCTTAAACGCGCTGGCATGCGGTGGAGTGTTGATGGCGCTCAAGCGTTGCTTATTTTACGTGCCAAAGACGAGAGTGGGAGATGGTAGATGTTGAAAATGAAGTGGCTTAACTATTAATTTTCACACTTGATACATGCCTGCCTTTATTATAATACGACTTTGCGGCGGTGTATAGATTCAATAAATAATTGTTGCACCCATTACAATGGGTGCAGCAATTTTTTGTTGTTACAAATATTACCATTAAAATAACTCCAAAAATAATGCCATTTTTACCTGTTTCAAAAATAGAGAAGCGAATTTTGAATGAAATTTTTAATATTATTTGTTAATAACTGTAAATACAGTTGCCATTAAGATGTAAATTATCTTTTTTATTACATGTTTAAATTTTATGTAATGAAAATTTGTACACAATCTGTATTAATCCGTCTCTAATTTATTATGGTAAAAAATGTTACAACAAAAAATTGCTGCACCCCATTACAATTTTCTTATTTGACATTCATTACTTTATGGTATACACTGTTAAAGTATTTCGTATGTATAATTATTTGCCTTGCAGTTTGTTGTCAGTCGATAATTTACGTCTGACAATAAGTTGTAAGGTTTTTTATATCTTAAGGATAACAATATTTTAGGAGGCGCCATCATGAGCAATGGTACTGTAAAATGGTTTAACGAATCAAAAGGGTTTGGATTTATTCAAAACGACGACGGCGGAGACGATGTATTTGTACATTATTCAGCTATAATCAGTAATGGATTTAAAAGTCTTGCAGAAGGTCAGAAAGTAACTTTTGACACAGAAAAAGACCCTAAGGACAGTAGAAAACTGCGTGCAGTTAACGTCCGCGCTAATTAATTTTACATTTAAGAGCTGCTTTTATAAGGCGGCTTTTTTTATTGTTCTGACAATAATACTATTCTTTGGAAAATACTATTTGCCTTGAAAAAAGAATGTTGATATAATGAACGCTAAATTAATTAATTTGAATAATTTAAAAAATAAATAGTAATTTTAGGACAAATAAAAAAATCCTTTAATTTCAAAATACGAAAATAAAGGATTTTCTTAAAAGATTATACAATGTACTTGGGGGGAGTCGAACCCCCGACCTACCGCTTAGGAGGCGGTTGCTCTATCCTCTGAGCTACAAATACCTAAAAATGTACCGAAAAGAATTATAATACAAATTTGTTATGATATCAAGGACAAATTTTTAGAAGGTGAAAAAAATGAAAAAGTTAAAACTCATATACAATCCGTTTGCCGGAGATAAAAGCTTTAAATTTAATCTTGATCCCGTTATAGCAATATTCCAAGCAGGCGGATATGAAACCCATTTATTCCGTAGTATGGATGACGGCGATATCGACGAACACTTGCGTAAAGTTTCCAATGACGGTATGCATTACGATACAATCGTTATATCCGGAGGCGATGGCAGCATAAATATTGTGATAAACGCCATGATGAAATATAATATAAATTCAAAGCTAGGGATAATTCCTTCCGGTACGGCAAATGATTTTGCGTCGTTTCTACGCATACCAACAGAACCTGATAAAGCAGCTGAAGTAATAATACGCGGATTTACGATAGAATCCGATTTAGGTCTTGTAAATAACAGATATTTTATAAATGTATGCGGAGCAGGTAGTTTTACAAATATTTCTCAAAATATAGACACTGAATTTAAAAATATTCTTGGTAAATTTGCTTACTATATCAAAGGTATTGGGCAGGCTCAAAACCTTGTACCAATGCCGGTAAAAATTACAAATACAAATACTTTATATGAGGAAGAAATTTATTTTTTTATTGTATTAAACAGTGCCGGAACAGGCGGTTTTTCCAACTTAGTTGCGGATGCTGCTATAGATGACGGTATGTTTGATTTTATAGCTGTTAAACAAGGTCAATTTATGGAACTTGCAACTCTCTTTATGAATCTATTAAAGGGCGACCATTTGTCAGATCCGGGTGTTTTATATTTTAGGGACAGTTATATTAAAGTAGAACCAAGAGATGAAAATATAGACCCGTCTCTTTTAGAAACTGATTTAGACGGCGAACGCGGGTCGTATTTACCTGTTGAAATAAAAAACATCCCGCGTGCGGTAACGATTTACGTTCCTGCCGAAGAAAATAAATGAAAAGAGGAGAATTTAAAAAATGGCTAATGAAAAAAGAGTTGAAGCAATAACAAATATGGAAGATGATTTTGCACAATGGTATACCGATATCGTAAAAAAAGCCGACCTAGCCGATTATTCATCCATAAAAGGGTGTATGATTGTACGTCCGTATGGTTATGCGATATGGGATTTGATAAAAGAAGAACTGGGCAAGCGTTTTAAAGAAACGGGTCATGAAAATATATATATGCCAATGTTTATACCTGAAAGCTTATTACAAAAAGAAAAAGACCATGTTGAGGGATTTGCGCCGGAGGTTGCTTGGGTAACACATGGAGGAAAAGAAAAATTGGCGGAGCGTTTGTGTGTCCGCCCTACTTCCGAAACGCTTTTTTGCGAACATTATTCAAATATAATTCAATCTTACAGAGATTTACCTAAACTTTATAATCAATGGTGCTCTGTGGTGCGTTGGGAAAAAACCACAAGACCGTTTTTACGTACAACGGAATTTTTATGGCAGGAAGGACACACCGCCCATGCTACATACGAAGAGGCGCAGGATGAAACAATAAGGATGCTTAATATTTACGCCGATATGTGCGAAAAAGCGTTGGCGATACCTGTTATAAAGGGGAAAAAAACCGATAAAGAAAAATTTGCCGGAGCAAGTGAAACATATACGATAGAAAGCATGATGTATGACGGTAAGGCGTTGCAATCAGCAACAAGTCATAATTTTTCAAATTCTTTCGCAAAAGCGTTTGATATAACCTTTACAGATAAAAATAATGAACTTTCATATGTTTACCAAACATCTTGGGGAGCGTCAACACGGCTTATAGGTGCGTTAATCATGGTTCATGGCGATAATAACGGGCTTGTGCTTCCGCCGGTTGTTGCGCCTATACAAGCTGTTATTATCCCGATTGCACAGCACAAGGAAGGTGTTTTAGATAAATCTGGAGAAATAAAATCACGGCTTTCCAAAACCCTCAGAGTAACCATGGATACAAGCGATAAATCACCGGGTTGGAAATTTAGCGAGTATGAAATGAAAGGTGTTCCTGTACGGTTGGAAATTGGCCCAAAGGATATTGATGCAAATCAAGCTGTTTTAGTACGGCGTGATACCGGAGAAAAAAAGACGGTATCTTTAGATTTTATAGAATCGGAAGTAATAGAGCTTCTTTGTGATATTCAAAATAATCTCCTAAAAAAAGCACGGGAATCCCTTGAAAGAAAAATTTATAAAGCGGAGGATATTACAACTTTTGAAAAAATTATTACCGAAAACAAGGATTTATAAAAGCTATGTGGTGCGGTAATGTTGATTGTGAAAACGAAATTAAAGAAAAATTTGGAGCAACATCGCGATGTATCCCTTTTGAGCAAGAAAATATTTCTGATACTTGCGTTTGCTGTGGAAAAAAAGCAGATAAAATGGTATATTGGGGCAAGGCGTATTAAACATTACTGTGAGTGACAAGCAATGATTGAGCTGTATATCTGCAAAATGAAGTAAAAATTAATCAAATATTTAGAATTATAAAATTACCTATACTCGCGAATGAAAAGGAATGCCAACACAACGATAATATCTAGCCAACCGTTACGCATGTGTTGGTATATAATTAATTTCGCGAGTATAACATAAAAAGTATTGACAAATAAGCAATCTATTGCATATAATAATATGCAATAGGTTGCTTATTTTAAATTGAAAGGAGATTTAACATGAAACCACCTGAAAATACAAAGTATTTATTATTTGGAGGTGCTTTTGTATTAGCTAATAAATTGCAATTTGTTGGCGATAAGTTTGTAGACGGTTTATCTACAAAACAATGGTTTTTACTGCGTAATATGTTGGATATGCCAAGTGAACCGCCGCCAACTATTACACAAGTTGCAAGTGCTATGGATTCTACCCGCCAGAATATCACTAAAATGTTAGAAGTAATGGAACGAGAAGGATTAATTACACTAGAAGAAAGCGAACACGATCACCGCAGCCGGAGTGTGCGTATAACAGAAGCAGGATTAAATTATGCAAAGCAAACTTCACAAAACGCACAAGAATTCCTTAACCGTTTATACGAAGGTATCGGTTTAGAAGAACGCGAAATAGCTGGTAATGTATTAAAAAAAATGGTTCAAAATCTACAGAAGATGCAAGAGGAGTTGACGTGATGAAGCATAAGAAAAAACATCGTCTACGATATTGGGTGATTACAGGTGTGTTGATTATTTTAGTTTTGCAAGTTTTTATGGTTATTGTAAATCTACCGAAGCTCCAGCGTGTAAGCGATTCAAGCTTTGATTTGACTACGCTTTCAGACAATACATATTATGGAGAATGTGATAATGGTCTTGTATTTGTAAAGGTAGGAGTTGATGTACAAAACCATACTATTGCTAATATACATATTCTAGAGCATCGAAATGGTATGGGTCAAACTGCCGAAAGAATTGTGGATAACGTGATAGCAAGTCAAAGTATCGAAGTGGATGCGATATCTGGTGCTACATTTAGTTCACAGACGATTTTAAAGGCCATCGAAAATGCTCTATTAAAATAAAAAAGGGGGAATTTTAATTGAAAATCATTATTATTTATAAATCAAAATATGGCAGCAGTAGTCAATATGCATCTTGGATTGCTGATGTTTTACAGTGTAAAGCGGAAAAAGTCGAAAACATTAACTTAAATGATCTTTTGACTCATGATGTGATAGTTTATGTTGGAGGACTTTACGCAGGAAATGTGAATGGCTTTAAGCAGATAAAGAAATATTTGGATGCATTGCAAAGCAAGAAGTTATTACTGTGTATGGTAGGAATGACAAATCCAATTGAACAAGAAAAATATCAACAAATATTTACAAGAAATGTACCGGAACAGTATAGAGAGATAGTCAAACCTTTTGCTTTGCGCGGCGATCAACTTTTTAGTAAAATGAACATTATGCATCGTTTAATGATGAAAATGCCTAAATCTATGGCTGAAAAGATTCCGATAGAACAACGTACAGATGATGATAACTACTTTCTTGAACATTTTGGTGAGGATGTACGCTTTGCCAAACGCGAAAACATCCATGATATTGTGGAATATATAAAGGAATTAGTAATCTAAGAATAAGCTAATCGAACAGAGTTAACAATTATTAAAAAAAGGACAGAATAATTTGGTTTTCTGTCCTTTTTTGGTTAAAATATCATTTTAGAAGAAGAATAAATGTTAATGAACAACATCTGTGTAAGCGTCAAATCCTACTGTACCTTACTAAAACGAATCCAAAAAAATATAATAATATAAAAAACCAATACATGATAATAGAGCAAACAGCAGCTATTATGCTTTTTGAACGAATACTTTACACATTTCAGAAGCGGAAGCAGGGAGTAACAATTCCAACATTTTAGGATTATTAGAGGATGTTTAACGACACGTGTAATTGGTAATAATCTCCAATATAAAAAAATAGGAGAGATTACAATGACACGATTAAGCAAAGAAAAACTGGAACTGGCGAAAGCCATCAGCAACGAGTGCAAAACACCGGCAGATGTAACATCATTATTGAAAGAATTGTTCGGTGGTGCGTTGGAACAAATGCTAGAAGCCGAGATAGAAGAGCATTTGGGATATGAAAAACACAGCGCAAAAGGAGATAACACAGGCAACAGCCGAAACGGATTTAACAAAAAAACATTACAATCCGAATGGGGCGAAGTAGAATTATCAACTCCTCGCGATAGAAACGGAACATTTCAACCAAAACTCATCAAAAACCGCCAAACAAGGACAGAAGATTTAGAAACCCGCGTGTTGGCGATGTATGGAAAAGGAATGAGTACGCGGGAAATAGAAGAATATATTAAAGACATCTACGGCAGAAGTATCACCAAGTCTAGTAAGCAAAATCACAGACAAAATTATGCCGGAAGTGCGTGAATGGCAGAGTCGTCCATTAGACGATGTATACCCGGTTGTGTTTTTTGACGGGGTATGGTTCAAAGGAAGAACAGAGGGTAAAGTTACGAAGAAATGCGTATATTCAGTACTTGGAATAACGGTTGAGGGCAAGAAAGACATTTTAGGTATATGGGTAGCCGAAAGTGAAAGCGCAAGTTTTTGGGTAAGTGTTTTTAACGATTTGAAAAATCGTGGGGTAAAGGACATTTTAATTGCCTGCCACGACAACCTGACAGGCTTCTCAAAGGCTTTGGAAACAGCATACCCTCGAACGGAAAACCAACTTTGTATTGTTCATCAGATTCGCAACTCATTAGCATTTGTTAATTACAAAGACCGCAAAGCAGTAGCGGCAGATTTGAAATTGATATATACCGCAGCAAATATTGATGATGCAGAGTATCAATTAGAGGTTTTTAGGGAAAAATATGACAAAAGGTATCCTTATATTATAAAATCTTGGGATGAAAACTGGGTTGAACTGTCTGTATTCTTCAAGTACCGGATGCTGTCAGAAGGTTGATTTATACAACCAACCCTGTGGAAGGTTTCCACAGAATGCTTCGCAAATACACAAAAACTAAAACAGTGTTTCCTACTGACGATTCTTTGGTTAAGTCGATTTATATGTCGATTCAAGAAATCAACAAAAAGTGGACAATGTCAGTTGTAGGTTGGACAGAAATTTGGGGACAGTTTACTATCTTTTTTGAGGACAGACTTCGCGGGGTTAGAATTGCTTAAAATCTGAAAACAATGGGGCTCTGCCCCATACCCCGAGGTTTATCCGCTTCGGGCATTACCGGTAAATGTAAAGGCGACAAGCGTCGGGTCGCACCTCTGCGTTGCCCTGTTTTTGCCGTAATAAGATTGTTGACATAAACATAAGAGATTAAACCATTTACACAGATAGAAAAACATTCCCGATTATTACGAATATTCCAATTGGGAGCGTTTTGAAAAATATAAACAAGGTAATTGAATGGGTTTAATCCATTCTCCTTTGTTGTTTCAATAATGCTAAACATAATTGCACTAGCTTTTGCACCTTGTGCCGTATTTGAGAACAAAAAATTTTTGCGGTCTATAACAAAGGGCTTGATACTTCGTTCAGCCCTGTTATTACTGATTTCTAACCTACCGTCCAATAGATAGTTTTCTAAATATTTGCGTTGCCCTAACGCATAATGAACAGCTTTACCAATCGGCGTTTTTGGTAACACAGTCAGCGAATCAAGCCATGCATAAAATTTATCTACCAATGGCTTAGAAAGTCTTTGCCGATTCTCATACCGTTCATCGGGCGGCATATCGGCGAATGTACGCTCTAACTTAAAAAGTTCGTCGCAGTATTTCTTACCGATTCCTGCCTTGGCACCGTCAATGCTCTCACGGTCTTTTGGCAAAAGAGCTTTTAAAGCCTCGTCGAATTTACGGCGTACATGTGCCCAACAACCGACTATCACGATGTCATCCGGCAGACTATGATATCCCTCATAACCGTCTACATGTAAGTACCCTTTAAATCCTTTAAGAAAATTATCGGGATGCTTCTTTTCGCGGCTTGGCTGATAATCGTATAAAACAACGGATTGACTTATTTTTTCGTTGTTTTGGTCATACCCGCTCGTTCTGTATAACCACATATAACTCTTGCTCTGCGGTGATTTATCTTGTTCATGTAAAACCTGAACCGTTGTATCATCCGAGTGAATCGTATTATGGGTTAATAAGATTTTATAAAGTTCGTTATAAATCGGCTCAAGCCAAGTTTCCGTTGCTTTAATAAGCCAGTTCGACATAGTTTGGCGAGAAAGCATTATACCCTGTCTTTTCCAATCCTGCTCCTGACGATAAAGCGGTGCACCCATAACAAACTTTTGGCACATGATATGTGCGATAGATTCGGGGAAGCAAAGCTACCCTTGATGATAGACTCGCCAACAGGGGCTTTTATAATCGGAACAGGCATATCGTCTGCGTTTTTTTCGCAAGGACGACAGCCGTACACTTCTTGAACGTGCTCGCGGATTTCAGCGCGCGCCGGAATGAGTACAAGCTCACGGCGTATAATCTCACGCCCAATAACGTGCATAGCTTCACCACATTCCGGACAACTACGCTCGTTCATCGGTAATTTATGCACTACGGTTTGAACCGGAATATCGTCTGGTAAGTTGTCATTAACAAGCCGTTTACGTTTACGATAATGGGTTTCAATCTTCACCAATTCCGGCTCGGCGACAGTTGCATCCGCTGTAGTTTCCGCTTCATTAAAAAGTTCAGCAGCTCCATCCTCATCAAATAGATTCAATTGTTTATTATCATACTCGCTTTTTTCGGAAGAAGATCCAAAACGGCGATGCTGACCCAAACGGTATTGTGCCATGAACCATTCAACTTTTGCGGTTAGCTCTGCATTTTTTAATATCAAATTCTCATATTCAGTTTTAGAAATCGTTATGGTGCTTTCGTCTGTTTTCATGCTCTAATTATACTATAAAAACCGCCAAAACACAAGGAAAATCAAGGTTTTTAGGCGGTTTTTACAATGCTTTTTTTACACTACTGCACCAATTTTTACTTCATTGCGAAGTAATTTTTGAACCATCTTTGGACTCTCTAATAATAACGATAATTCTTCGTTATTTAAACTCATTGTAACCTCATGTGTACTTTCAGACGGCCATCGGAATCGTCCCTTTTCCAATCGCTTGAAGTATAACCAAAATCCATCGCCATCCCACTCGAGGATTTTTAATCGATCCTTGCTGCGGTTACAAAATACAAACACTGCTGCTCCGAATGGGTCAAGCTTAAAACTTCCTTCTACTATAGCTGCTAACCCATTTATTGATTTCCTCATATCAGTATGTCCGCAGGCTAAATATACATGTTTATTCTCAATTTTTATCATAATGACATCAACACCTTGCATACTTTTGTAAGCAGCTCAGCATTAACGTCTGTGCCAATTGATATGCGTCCGCTTCCTATTTCTATTGAAAGTATATTTTCGACATCGGTAGATTCGGCTGTTTTGGTTAACCCGACAGGTTTATATACTGCCCACCCATTTGGTTCGTTAGATTTATTAGTATCTGTAGAAATATCTACAGGACTTGCTGTATTTGCTGTTAGTAATTCTTCACATGCCGTTTCTCTCAATTTACGCTGCCAATAGAAATATACATTTTCGCGTAATCCTGATATTTTACAGTATTCACGTATGCTCATACCGCTTGCACTACGATCCTGCATTATTTGCACCCAATGTGCAAGTCTGTATTCCTTTGCTATTTCTCTTGTATTCATCATCCACAACACTCTCCTTCTCAACTTGAAAAACTATCAATAGTTTTTGTAGTTTTTCTTCCTTTTAGCAGAGGTTTAGCTTTTAACAAATTAAATCTTTAAATAAATGCGTAAGATTCAAAAAGAACAAAAGACTAAAAAAACGGAGTAAAATCCGTTTTTTTTAATATAAAAAGTAAAAAAATCCGATATAAAATATAAGAGAAATATAAGGGAAATACAGGAAACAAAGAGAAAAAAATAGAAAAAAATAGTTTTTTTAGGGAGGCGGACAATAATGATAAGACAGTCTTGAAAGGGTTTATGCAATATATCCATAAGGTCTACCGATTGGGAGAGTTGATACATCAGATACGCGATGAACGAAAGCGACGCAGTATCAAACTTGCAACTGCCGTATATGAGTTGATTATTGCGTTTGCGTTTCGGGTAAGCAGCTTTAATGAGTTAAACTTTTGGACGAAAGACAGTCCGTCGCGGTTCAAGCATTTATTTAAGAAAGGAACCCGCATACCCAAAGTAGACGCTGCGCGACATAGTAAAGATGATGCATTATGAAGATGTAGAAAATATGTTCAACAGTGTTTTGTGTAAATTAGTAGAAAACCGCGTATTACGAGAGAATACAATACATGGATTGCGTGTTTGCGCAGTAAATGGAGTAGAAGTGTTTTCGAGCAAAGTGAAATCGTGCAAAAATTGCCTAACAAGAGAAGTGGGCGAAAACAAAGAAATTGAATATTTCCACAAAGCCGTAGCATGTATGACAGTCGGTTGTGACCCGCATATTGTGCTTGGTATGGAGATGCTTAAACCGTGGAAAGACGGTTCTGAAAAAGACGAAGGTGAAATGACAGGGGTAAAGCGGCTGCTAGAAAGGTTACATCGCCAGCACCATCATTTTTCGGATGTAATAGTTGCGGACGCCTTGTATATGAATGCTCCATTTATAAATTTGGTCAGTGGTATAGGGATGTATAGCGTAATCCGCGCAAAAAATACACGTTTAAACATTGTGAAAGATGCGTTGGGCTTATTCAAAAAACAACCACATAACGCAGAGTTTACGCATGGGAAAAAGCATGTGGAGGTCTGGGATGACGACCATTTCAGCATGGATGGGACAGAAGAAAACATAAGGTTTCTAAAGTTTGTAGAAACATGGATTTCCGCGAATGGCAAAGAGCAAAAACGTGAAATGTGGTGTATCACCACGTTACCAAAAGGTATTTCGGCAGAAACGGTATGGTTAATCATGTGTAAACGCTGGGATATTGAAAACAACGGCTTCAGGATGCTTAAAACATATTTTCATGCAGACCATTGCTATGTTCATGGTGAAGGTGCAGATGAGAAAATCCTCATCTTTATCATGCTGGCGTTCAACCTGATGGAATTATTTATGTTTAGACGCTTAAATGAACTTCGAGAACAAATGAAACGAGGTAAAATGACGAGACAGCATTTGACCGAGATTATGTGGGATGAACTTTTGTTACACAATTATTCAGAATATTATGAAACGGGATAATTAATAAAAATGTGAATTGAATTATAGTTATTATTTTAGTCAATTCCCATTAAATGGCATTTAACCGCTTTTCAAAAGGGTTTTTTTTATATGTATTAAAATCACTGGGCTTCGTCAAAAAACAAATTATTTTCCTCATTCTTTTGTCTTATGAGCAAAATTCGTTTTTGCAATTGCTGTTTTTTGGGTGCATTGCGATTTCTCCAGTTAAAAGCTAAACTTCTGTCCTTTTAGAGTTATTGTAGACAATGCTTTCCGATTTGTCTAAGTACCGTTTGTTTTGACGCTTACACATCTGTGTCACATATAGCAGTATAGCATTCTCAATACATCTTGCGGCATATGTGGCCAATCTGGTTCCTTTTCCCTGCTTAAAGCTAGAAACCGCTTTCATCAGCCCAATTGTGCCAATTGAAATCAAATCGTCGCTTTCTTTGCTGTAATTTGAATATTTTTTAACAATATGAGCGACCAGTCTTAAGTTTCTTTCAACCAAAATATTTTTAGCGTATACATCCCCGTTTGTATAGGCGTCCAAATATCTTTGTTCTTCATCAACGGTTAGAGGTAGCGGAAACGAATTACTGTTTGTAATCAAAAAAACACCCCCGGCCTATATATACACGATAATGCGAAAACATTATCATGTTATTATATGAATTTGGACTACCCTGCGTGTGTGTATATATTATAATTTTTTTCTTAGAATATCAAAGCATTCAACCGGAAAACCGGTTTTTATAAATATAATTTGCTGCGGGTGCGGCGCTTCGGTGACATGATTCATATTTTCATCATACATTTCAATTATTATTTGGGAAAAGTTGTCCCGCTTTGGACTTAAAATTTCAACATTGTCTCCAATTAAAAATTTATTTCTCTGTTCAATTTTCGCAAGGCATGTCTTTTCATCATATCCTGTTACAACCCCAATAAACTCATATGTCTTAACATAATTATCACCGTTATATATTTGTGCAGATTTATTCGGGTTATTAAAATAAAAACCTGTGGTAAAAGCACGGTTACTGGATTTTTGTATTTCCTCAAGGTAAAAATTTTTCCGTGAAGCATACTTATCCGGGTCTTCAAAATAATCATCAAGCGCTTGTCTGTAAGCTTTAACAACTGTTGCAACATAATACGCGGTTTTCATCCTACCTTCAATTTTAAAGCTATCCAATCCGCAATTAACGAGTTCCGGAATATGTTCTATCATACATAAATCTTTGGAATTAAAAATGTAAGTACCTCTTTCGTCTTCCTCGATTGGAAAATACTCCCCTTCCCTTGCCGATTCGCTGACGCTGTATTCCCATCTGCATGGGTGTGAGCATAAGCCTCTGTTGGAATCCCTGCCGTTTAAATAATTACTTAATAAACATCTGCCGGAATAAGATATACACATCGCACCGTGAACAAAAGCTTCCAAATGGATATTTGCCGTTTGTTTTTCTTTAATCTCACTAATCTCATTAAACGATAATTCTCTTGCCAGCACTACTCTTTTAGCTCCGAGCGACTTCCAAAACAACGCACTTTTATAATTTGTATTATTTGCTTGTGTGCTTATATGTATTTCCATTTTGGGTACGGTTTCGCGGGCAAGCGAAAAAATTCCCGGGTCAGAAATAATAAGCGCATCAACACCCGCTTTTTCCACACCAGATAAATATTCTGCTAATTCGTTAAAATCATCGTTATGCGCAAATATATTTACTGTAACGTATACCTTAACATTCATTTTATGTGCGTATTCTACAGCTTTAACCATTTCCTCACGTTCAAAATTTTTAGCTTTTCCCCTTAATCCGTATCTGACTCCGCCTAAGTACACAGCGTCGGCACCGTATATGCAAGCTATTTTAAGCTTCTCCATATCGCCTGCCGGTGCTAAAATTTCCGGTTTCTTTATATTTTTATTTACCATTTTTTATTCTCCGGTTTCTGAAATTTTATGTATAAAAGCAATACCATCTCCTAATGGAATGAGACTTGTTTCCAATTCTTTTGTATTACAAACTTTATAAATAAACTCATTCATTCTTGTATGAATTGTACGCTGTCTTCTTTTAACCGATAGTCTTTCCTTTGCTATATCTCCGTTTTGGAAGCAATCATCCGCAATAATTATTCCTCCGACTTTTAAAAGACGCAGACAAAAAGGAAGCATATTGACATATTGCCCTTTTGCTGCGTCCATAAAAATAAAATCATATTTATCATCTAATTTTTCAAGGATGCTTAATGCATCTCCTTCAATTAGAGTTACCTTTTCTTCAATTTCAAGTTTTTTAAAATTTTCTTTCGCTTTAGATATCATGATATCGTAGCGGTCAATTGTTGTAATGTGACCGTTTTGCGTAAGGTATGCAGAAATAAGTCCGGCGGAAAATCCTACAGCACAGCCTATTTCTAAAACATTTTTCGGTTTTGCAACAGATAATACCAAAGCTATAAACCTTGCTGTTTCAAGAGGAATAACCGGCATTTTTTCGTTTAAAGCTTCTTCATAAATTTCTCCAAGCGTCCCATCAAAAGACGGCAGTACATTATTAATATATTCAACAATATTTTTATCCACAATGCCCATTAACAAAACTCCAAAACTTTAAATTACGTTTAATATTTAAAATTATAATACTTAAAAAGTTAAAATCTTTGTTTGTACTCTATTTTAGCGTTAGTAAATTCATCGAAATCATTAGTAAAGAAATGCTCGCCCGTTTCCTCGTCCTTTACAACAAAATATAAATAATCGGAATATATTGGGTTAAGTGCGGCTTCAATACAAGCTTTACCCGGGTTGCCAATAGGATATACCGGCAATCCGTAATTAATATAAGTGTTGTACGGTGATTCAACCTCTAAATCCTCGTCAAGTAAACGGTCTTTATGTTTATCTAAAATATAAATAACCGTTGAACACATTTGCAATTTCATGCTAATATTTAGTCTATTGTATATAACAGATGCGGCTTTTGCACGTTCATCCTCACGGCTTATTTCTTTTTCTATTACAGAAGCAATTGTAATTACCTCGTCCATTGTAAGACCTAGCTCAACAGCTTTGGAAACACATTCCTCGTCGTACATCTGTTGAAACCTGAATAGCATTTTATCAATTATTTCCGAAGATGTAGCGTTTTCTGATACAAAATAAGTATCTGGGAATAAATACCCTTCCAACCGGTTATCACGGTAAGGTACATCCCTTAAAAAATCGTATTTAAAATCTCCGGTATTACATGTCTCAATAAAATTTTCAGCTGTAACAATTCCTTCATTTTCAAGATACTGTGCAATCTCTTTTATATTACGCCCTTCGCTTATTGTTATTCTTTTATCAATTCCTTGAATAATAACTTTTCTAAGCGTTCTGTTTTATTTCGGATGAATCCATTTGCGTGTTTAATACATATTCCCCTGTTTTATATGGATCGTTGTTACCTTTTAAAAAATTTTCTAATTGATATATATATGCGTTATAAATAAGCCCTTTTTCTTCTAAAATTTGAGCCATTTCCGCAATCGGGGTATCCTCTTGTATCGATATTGCTACTTCAACATATGGTTTTTCTTCGTCAGATTTTTTAGTAAAATCTTCTCCCGCATTAAAAAGCTTTTAATGTCGCATAGTATATTACATATACACATAAAAATAAAATAAATACATTTAATACATATCCTAAAATAAACCCTAAAAAATTAAATGTCTTAGACATAAATTTGTTCATTAACGCCGAACTCTCCTTAAAATATTAAACGTTTAAATTAATCCGCTGCTTCCGCTTCATTCGTATTGATATTATTTACATTTGTTTCATTTGCATTAATATCGTTATTATTCTCATCAGCGCTAGTTTGATCTTTAATATTTTTTACAATATCAGCATTTGTTGATTTAACCTCATTAGTTTTTTCTTCAACAACTGTTCTAACCGAATTATTTATATTACCTATTTCAAGGTTTTTTGCCATTTCAAGGCGAGTTATGCCGCGCGTAAGCTTGTCTGATAAATTAGTTTTAAATTGTGTTGTAAACCCTGATTTTATCTCTTCTGATTTGAGCATATGCGCTTCTGACGCCATACGCGCTTTTATACCGGAATAGTACGATATCTTTTCTAATGAAACTTGGCTGCTTACAATCATTTTAGCGTCCTCGTTAGAAAGATAAGTATCTCCGTCTTCATTTTTATCTGTATATACTTCTTCCATATCATTTTCTGCTTTCTTTTTTTCAATTTCATCTTTTTTATTTAAAACTGATTCAAGTTCTTTTATTGTTTTTAATTCATTAAGCTCATCTATTTTTGATTGAATTTGTTCAATTTTATATTTTTTTGTTTTTTCATCGTACTTTTCATTTTGCTTTACCATCTCGATACGTTCTTGTAAAGATTTAACAATTTCATCAATATTTTGACTTAAATTCATTGTTATGTTGTTATTATCTTTTTGCTCGTTCTTTTCATTTTTTTGATTGTTGATTTTTACTGTTGAACCAAAAAGCATTTTATTTTTTTCAATGTTATTAGCTAAAAAATTTGTAATTTTCATATATATCCCCCTTGATTTGTTAATTATAACAGTTAAATAAATGCGTATCAATAAAATTATGTTGATTCAATTTAAATTCCATGTAAATATTATCGGCAAATTATGGAGAAATACTGAATACTTTACAACACTTCGCGTCAATGTTAAAATCCAATTTATAAATATTAATAAAAAAATATTTTTTTACAATTCCTTTACATAAATCTTTTACGAAATGAGGCGGATATTTTGATTTCAAAAGCTTTTAGCGGGGCAATTTCTGGCGTTTCGGGTTATTTAGTAAACGTTGAGGTTGATTTAAGCTCCGGACTTCCCGCTTTTGATATTGTCGGGCTTCCGGATTCCGGTGTAAAAGAGTCAAAAGAAAGAGTTAGAACCGCAATTAGAAATTCCGGATTTGAATTTCCCGTTAAACGGATAACTATAAATTTAGCTCCGGCTGATACAAAAAAAGAAGGTGCTTCATTTGACCTCCCTATTGCTGTTTGTATCCTTGCTTGTACAAATATTCTTCCTGCGTCTCGTATTGAAAAAATTTTTTTTGCGGGCGAATTATCGCTCGACGGCAGTGTGCGTCCGGTTACCGGAATTTTACCTATGGTGCACGGTGCTTATTTAAGAGGAATAAAAGCGTGTATTGTTCCTATTGAAAACGCACAGGAAGCTGCGCTTGTTTCCGGAATGAAAGTTTATGGAGTAAAAAGCTTAACTGAGCTTGTAAATAATTTTTCTAATAATAAATTTACGCGTACTGTTATTGATATTGAATCTGTTATTTCTCAAAACAATTCTGCTGATATGCCGGATTTTTCAGACGTTAAGGGTCAAAATAGCGTTAAACGCGGGTTAACTGTTTCCGCAGCAGGCGCTCATAATGTTTTAATGATTGGTCCGGCCGGTTCAGGAAAGACAATGATGGCAAAACGTATCCCATCAATTTTACCGCCGCTTAGTTTTGAAGAAAACATCGAGGTAACAAAAATTTACAGCGTAGCCGGCTTGCTTGATAATAAAAACTCATTGATTTATAACCGCCCATTTCGTACACCGCACCACACAATTTCTTATTCCGCGCTAACAGGAGGCGGACGCATTCCAAAACCGGGAGAAATCAGTCTTGCGCATAACGGCGTATTATTTTTAGATGAATTGCCCGAATTTCATAAAAATGTGCTTGAAATGATGCGTCAACCGCTTGAGGAGAGACAGATAACTGTTTCAAGAGCCAGCGGAAGCGTTACATATCCTTCTTCATTTATGCTTATCGCATCTATGAACCCATGCCCATGCGGTTTTTCCGGCAACCCTGAAAAATGTTTTTGTACGCTTGGGGAAATTAATAAATACCAAAATAAAATTTCCGGTCCGTTGTTGGATAGGATTGATATACAGGTTGAAGCACCGGCTGTTAATTATTCGGAATTAAGCGTTAGAACAGATAATGAATCGTCTGCCCAAATAAAGGAAAGAGTTTTAAATGCGAGAAAAATTCAAGAAAAGCGTTATATAAATGAAAATATTAAATATAACAGCGAACTTAATTCAAAACAGGTTCAAAAGTATTGTGTGTTAGGCGATACTGAAAAAAATATTTTAAAACAAGCATTTGATAGCTTGGGATTAAGCGCAAGAGCTTATCATAAAATTTTAAAGCTTGCTCGTACAATTGCGGATTTAGACTCAGCAGAGCAAATATCCGCAATACATCTTGCGGAGGCGATATCCTACCGCAGCTTAGACAGAAAATACTGGGGCTAACGATACGGTTCTACTATTAATTAACCCTTCATATATTTTTATTGGGTGATTATATGCATTTCCGAATAAAAATAGATACGGTACTTACTGTTGTTTTTACTTTGTTTTTAATTACGGCGGCTTTTTATATACTTGATAATATGGCAATTCCTGCAAGTTTATATTATTTCGAAAATGAGCTGTATATGGTTGCGGAAAGCGACTTGGACAGTGAAGAAAACAGTTATATAAAATGGATGAGTTTTGATGTTCCAAATGAAGTTATGGAGCAGGCATTAAATTACGATATCAAAATGCGCAATACAGAAACTCCCGTAAATTGGATTGAACTCATAGCTTACTCCGCCGCAAAAAACTGGGGAAAGTTTGAAAAAGATAAAAAATCCAAAGAAATAGAAACCGTTGTTAAAAAAATTTCTGAAGGCGCAAGTATGGAAGAACTTGCGAAAAATTTAAAACAATATGATTTTTATTATAATATTTATATGGCGGTACTTACAGAATTTGCTGGTGAATATGAGATGATAGAAAATGGTGAAGCGGTTAAAAAATATGGTATGAAAGCGTTTTCACCAATTGCAAAAGGATATTCATATTCCCATTACGACGATTTTGGGGTTTCGAGAACATACGGTTACAAGCGAAGACATCTTGGCAATGATTTAATGGGCAGTGTCGGTACACCGATAATATCTATAGAAGACGGGTATATCGAAGCTATTGGATGGAACAGATTCGGAGGATGGCGGATTGGGATTAGAAGCGTTGACAGGAAAAGATATTATTATTATGCGCATTTAAGAAAAGACCACCCGTTTGTAAACAGTTTAAAAGAAGGCGATTTTGTTAAAGCTGGCGATTGCATAGGATATCTTGGTATGACGGGATACAGCCGCAAAGAAAATGTAAATAATATAAAAATTCCTCATCTGCATTTTGGTATGCAAATTATTTTTGATGAAGCGCAAAAAAGAAGGAAATAACCAAATATGGATAGATGTTTATGAGATTATTAATTTTCTTTCTAAAAATAAGATGTCCGTAATGTACGATGAATCCACAAAGGATTATGTGCGAACGGTTAAAACTAACAGCATACCGATAGATTAAATTCAAACTTTATTTTTTATTGCTATTAAGGTATATGCTCCTAATAAAAAAAATGTGATAATATTCAATATATCACATTTTTTTTATGAATTTAAAACATTCTGCTAATCTCTTTTTTAACCTTCCTATTATCTTTTTTTCTAACCTTGATATGTAAGATTGCGATATACCAAGCATATCAGCAACTTCTTTCTGTGTTTTTTCACTTCCGTCACCGTTTAACCCAAACCTTAATTCAACAATCTTTTTTTCTCGTTTTGTTAATTTATCCATCGCTTTATTAAGAAGCTCCTTGTCAACTTCATCCTCTATATTTCTGTATATCACATCAACGTCCGTTCCCAGAATATCCGAAAGCAGCAGTTCGTTGCCTTCCCAGTCCACATTAAGCGGTTCGTCTATGGATATTTCTGTTTTTGTCCTTGTGTTGCGCCTTAAATACATTAATATTTCGTTTTCGATACAGCGCGACGCGTACGTGGCTAGTTTTATGTTTTTATCCGTTTTGAATGTGTTAATTGCTTTTATGAGTCCTATTGTTCCTATTGAAATTAAATCTTCCACATTTACGCCTGTATTTTCAAATTTTCTTGCTATGTATACAACAAGTCTTAAATTCCGCTCAATCAACACGGATTTTACTTGCATATCCTCATTTGAACCTAGTTTGCCCAAAAGGCTTGATTCCTCGTCCGGTGATAAAGGCTGCGGTAAAACTTCGCTCCCGCCTATGTAATAAATAGATTCTGTATCTTCAATATATCCGAATTTTATCAAAAGTGTATTAGTATAATCAATCAGCTTATCGTAGAAAACCTGTGCCTGTAACATACTTACCCTCCGTTATATTAATATTTCAGGATTTAACAGTCCCTGATAACTTCCATCGCCAGAAAGCTTAAAATTATAAATTCCAATTATTACATCTTTTATTGATATTGTTTTATTTTTACGGTACACCTCAACCATATCCGGTTTAAAACCTATCAGCATTCCGTTTTGTGCTCCTATGCTAACGTACGGTATCATTCTGATTTTGTACTTAAATTCTTCATTTTCTATATGTTCTAATATGTAGTCAAAATTGTCTTCCTTTTTTTCATAAAATATCAGTTTTAAACCGTCAGGTAAAATATCCTTTACCGCATCAAATTCCGTTATGATAACCGGCAGCTTACCTATCGGCTCTGTAAGTGAATTTCCTGTATCCATTAAAGTATTTAAAGTTAAATCTCCGTTTTCGGAATATATTTTTATATTATAAAATGTTTGCTTTTTAATCATTACGCGTTTAATCCAACCAACAGAAAGCTTTATTATCACATAGGCTATGCATGTTGAAGCAATCAAAATTTTAAAAGAAAAGTTTCCAACAGCAACATTTAAATAATTTCCGATAAGATTTGTAAAATTTGTATAATAAAATAAAGCGATTCCAAGCCCTCCAACGGAAAAAGTCGCAATATGCGCTAATGCGATAAGCTTTATAAATTCTTTGATTTTTTTTGGATTAAATGAAATTAAAAGCCCTGTCATTAAAATTAATAAGCATGTTAAAAAATTATAACAAACGCGTAACCGTTGTATAAAAATTAATAAGCAGTATGCCGCCGCCATAAACAAAGCTCCCGCAAAAAGACGCCAAACCGATAACTTACGCTTAACAAGTTTCGATGTTATCCAAAAAATAAACGCATCCATTATAAGATTAATTAAAAAAACAATATCCGCGTATATCTCAACTTGCATTTTTTTCGCTCCCTGCCGTAATTTATTATATTTAAATTTAAATAAAAAAATTTTTATGCATAATTTAAAATTATGTTCTGTTAATCTTGAATTTATTATATAAAATCAAATTAGTGTTTTTTGTCGTATGCGGGAGCGGACGAGCAAAAAAAAACTGACATTTTTTTTAATCGCTGCTATTAATTCTTAAAATATCTTTTCCTTGTACAATATGGTTTTTAGGATTATCATTAAATTAATAATTCATTAAAAAGACAGATTATCTTTATTGAATTTTTTGCATTCATGGAGGATTTATTCATAATGACCGATTATACAGACGAACAAAAATATGCTATATACACAAAAGGTTCCGATATACTTGTTTCTGCTGCCGCAGGTTCCGGCAAAACGGCGGTATTGGTAGAGCGAATAATTAACACGGTGACAGATAAGCTTAATCCGGTTGATATTGACAGGTTGCTTGTTGTAACTTTTACAGAACAGGCGGCAATGGAAATGCGCTTTAGAATAAACCGCAGCCTTAACGAATTAAACGTCAACTTATCCGGAGATATTAATATAAGAAAGCAAATATCACTGCTGCCAAAATCCAATATTACGACAATACACGCGTTTTGCCGCAAAATTGTACTAGAACACGCAGATAACTTGGATTTAGACCCAAAATTTAAAATTGGTGAAATAGCGGAATTGCAAATTTTAAAACAAGAGCTTATGGAAGACCTTTTAGAAGAAGAATATTCAAAAGAGAATAACGAAGCTTTTACTAATTTGGTTGAAATGTACGGCAGACGGTATAATGACGATTCGCTTAGGGAATTAATTTTTGAAATACACGAATTTATGTTTACCTCACCTTGGCATTTTAAACGTATCGACGAATATGTTGAAATGTATAATCCATCTAGATTAAAAACTATTGACGAAACTGTATGGGCTAAACTCTTTACCGATTCAATAAGGACAATCCTTGACGGAGCATGTTTTGAGTTTCAATACGCTTTGGAGATTTGCCTTATGGAAAACGAGTAGGATAAATATATAAGCTGTTTACATGATGACATATCGGATGTAACCCTTTTAATCAACACTTTGGATAACGGTATAGAAGCCGCATATCCGGTTTTCGGTAATTTTGAATTTACTGTAAAAAGACTCCCTGCTTATAGAAAGACGGATATCGTTGACGAAAAATTAAAAGATATGGCGCAAAAAACCAGAAAAAGTGCAAGAGATGCAGTTAATAAAGTAATAACTAATTATTTTAAAAAACCGCTGCCGGAATATTTGCAAGATTTAATAAATTTATACCCTGTACTTAAGTGCTTAGTTGATGTTACCGTTAAATTCGCAAGGTATTATCAGATAGAAAAACATGAAAGGAATATGCTTGACTTTAACGATTTGGAACAGTTTGCCTTAAAGGCTTTATACACGGAAGATTCCGATATAAAAAACCCGGTTTTATCTGTCGCAGCCTACGATATACAAGCCCGGTTTGATGAAATTTTAACGGATGAATATCAAGATTCCAATTATATACAGGAATTAATACTTTCGGCAGTATCAAAAAACGCGGCTCACAACCGGTTTATGGTTGGAGATATAAAACAAAGTATATACCGGTTTAGGCAAGCAAAACCGGAAATTTTTATAGATAAATACAAAAAATACGCCCAATATAAAAATAATTCTCAAGCCGCGAGAGTTAAAATTAATTTATATAAAAATTTCAGAAGCAGAGAAAATATTTTATCAGCTATCAATTTTTTATTTTGCCAATTGATGAGCACAGAAGTTGGCGAAATTGATTACGACGAAAACGCGGCTTTATATTACGGTGCAAAATATCTTGAAACTGACAAAAACGCAGAGGATGGAGTTGAGATATGTCTTTTACAAAAGGATGCATTAAATGACGAATCTGATGAAGATAATGAAGATAATGAAAACAACGAGAATTATGAAGAGGATGAGGTTGAGGATTTAACAAAAGCAGAGATGGAAGCGGAATATATCGCAAAAAGAATAAAAGAATTTGTATCACCGGAAAGTATGAGATATGTGCGAAACGATTCCGGAGACGGATACCGAAGCAGCCGGTTCTCAGATATTGTAATATTAGCCGGTTCGGTTAAAAATATTGCGGAAACCTTTAACGAGGTATTTAAAAAACACGATATTCCGCTTTATGTGAACACATCCGGAGGATATTTTAAAACTCTAGAGGTTGTAACTATGCTTGGCGTATTACAAACCATTGATAATCCAAAGCAGGATATTCACCTGATAAGCACACTGCACTCCCCTATTTACGGCTTTACCTGCGACGAGCTTGTTGAAATACGCGCGGTTAAGGAAAAAATAAGCTTTTATGACTGTATGCTTGAATATTCTAACCGCGGTGAAAACTTTTTACTTATCGAAAAAATTAAATCCTTTTTAACAGAATTATATGAATTTCAAAGACTTGCCGTGTTTACGCCGATAAGCGAGTTGTTATGGATTATATATGATAAAACTAATTATTTTGAATACGCTGGCGCAATGCATGGAGGAAGCGTAAGAAAAGCAAATCTGCGGGCGTTAATAGAGCGCGCTGTTTCATATGAAAACACGAGGCTTAAAGGAATGTTCCATTTTTTAAAATATGTTGAAAGATTACAAGTGTCAAAAACCGATTTGTCAGAAGCTAAAACAGTTACACAAAACGAGGATGTTGTACGGCTGATGACAATTCATTCATCCAAAGGTCTTGAATTTCCCATAGTATTTGTTTCTATGCTTGGTACTAAGTTTAATATGGCAGACCGGAAAAAAAGCATCCTGCTTGACACAGATTTCGGCTTTGGCCCGGATTTTATTGATTTAAAATACCGTGTTAAATATAACACAATTTCAAGAACAGCACTTATGCAAAAATCGCTTAACGAAGAATTGTCGGAAAAACTTAGGGTTTTATATGTCGCACTGACAAGAGCCAAGGAAAAATTAATTCTAACCGGTGTTATTGACAATTACGAAAAAAAGAGTCAAAAATGGCTTAGGCTTTCAACTGTAAAAGACATACGCCTGCCTAAGCACTATATGATAAAAGCTTCAAATTTTTTAGATTGGATAATGCCCGTAATGCTGCGTAAAGAAAAGCTTAGCCTGCCTTACGGTGATTGTATTTTTTCATTTAAAGTACTTAAAGCGGAAACCACATCTATTAAAACTGATTTTAATGCGGAGGCTCCTAACCAGCTTTACGAAAAAGAACAGAATCAAAAACAAATTTTTAAGTATGTTGAAGAAAAGCTTAACTGGCAGTACCCATATAAAATTGCGGAAATTCTTCCTTCTAAAATATCTGTTTCGGAAATTAAGAGACTGCATTACACAACAATGTCCGGAACAGGCAGCGAACAGTATTTTTTAGAAGATTTAAATTTTAACATGCCGGAATTTTTGAGCGGCGAAACACAAAGAAAAGCTTCCGATATCGGAACAGCAGTACATACTTGTATGGAGCATATTGATTTTAACCTTCATACCTCTGAAACAGAAATAAATGATCTAATACATAGTTTAACGGAAAAGAACCTTATAAATAAAGCTGACGCAGAACTAATCCCAATTAAAAGAATTGCGGCATTTTTATCATCAAATTTAGCGGAACGTATAAGAAAAAGCCCTCTTGTTAAACGCGAAACACCATTTGTAATTGCGCTTAAGCCAAAAGATATTTATTACGACGAAACATATAAAAATGCGGATGAAAATATATTGCTTCACGGAATCATTGATTTATTTTTTGAAGAAGACGGATATTTAGTGTTAGTTGATTATAAATCTGATTACATTCCAGACGGCGGGCTTTCTAAAATTATAGAAAAGTACACTCCTCAGCTTAAAGTATATAAAAAAGCGTTAAACGCAACAAACCCGCTTCCCGTAAAAGAAGTTTATCTTTATCTGTTTTCAAAAAACGAACCTGTTTTATGCGAAATATAGACATATAATTGTTTTATAAAATTTCAAAATGCGAGGTTGATTTATGACACATAATTTTAATTTAATATGCAAGGAAGATTTAAACGAAATATCATCCAAAGCATTTTTATACCGTCACAAAACCGGAGCGGAGCTTATACATATTAAAAACAATGATAATAATAAGGTTTTTTGTATCTCCTTTAAAACGCTGCCCGAAAATAACACGGGAGTATTTCATATTCTTGAGCATTGCGTACTTTGCGGTTCAAAAAAATATGCCATGAAAGACCCTTTTGGCGAATTATCAAAAGGAACGTTAAACACTTATTTAAATGCGATGACTTTTAGAGATAAAACCATGTATCCGGTTGCAGGAACAAACGAGAAAGATTTTTTTAAGATGACAGATGTTTACCTGGACGCTGTATTTTTCCCGCTTATTTATGAAAAAAAAGAAATTATGCTGCAAGAAGGAGTAAATTTTCACTTGGATGAGAGCGGCAATGTTACAGGATACGGCGGTATTGTATTTAATGAAATGTCCGGCAGCTTTGCCGAGCCTGACGAATATTTAAAACACCGCGTTTATGAAAAATTATTTATGAACAGTAAATATATGTATGACTCCGGCGGATTTCCCGATGAAATCCCTAGTATTACATACGAATATCTTTTAAGCCGGCATAAAGAATACTATCGCCCGAGTAACGCATTTTTATATCTTTACGGTGATATGGATATCGAAAAATACTTATGTCATATTGATAATAACTATTTATCTCATTTTGAACCAAGCAGAGTATATGAAACTCCTAAATTTAATTTACCGATTGAACCAATAAATTTTGAAATTACCGGTAAAACCGATAAAAGCTATGGGTTGACTTCGATTTGCGCAAACTATGAGAATAATCCAAAACTCATAACAGGGCTTTTTGTATTATGCCGTTACCTTTTTAGAATGGAAGGTTCTCCGGTTAAAATGCTTGTATTAGATGAAAAGCTTGGGGATGATATAACGGATTTTCTTGATCTCCATTTACCTAAAACTGTTTTAAACATTACTGTTAAAAATTGTGTATCAATTAAAAGAGTAAATGAACGTATTTTTAAAATTGTAGATGAAATTGTAAAAAACGGCTTTGACAAAGAGCTTTTAGATTCATCAATTCAATCTCTGGAATTTCAAATAAAGGAAGAGAATTACGGTCACAGACCCAAAGGGCTGCAATACCTTATAACCATGTCAACGCGATGGCTTTATGGAGAAAATCCATTTGAACTGTTAAAGCGTAAAAAAATTTTAGAAGAAATTAAAAATGATACAGAATACTTAAAAAATCTTCTTTCTAAATTCTTTTTAAATAATAATGCAGTTGTTTCCGGTTTTATGACTACAGGAGTTGAAAAAAAACAAGTTTTAATTAAAAACCCCGAAACAAATGCCGCAAAAGACAACGAAGCTTTAGCTCGTTATCAAAAGGAATATGAAAATGAGCAGATTTTATCAAAAATACCAATGCTTGCTTTAACCGATATTGAAAAAAAATCCGAAATCCTCCCATTTGAGATGAATCCGGATTTAAAAACAAGCCGTACGGAACTTGATACTAACGGTATTACATATATGAATTTTTTATTTGATATAGATGAATCAAGCGGATTAAATATTAATTTAAGTTTGCTTTCTTACCTATTAGGTAAATTGGATACAAAAAATTATAAATTTTTTGAGTTAAGTAAAAAAATATCGGCAAACCTTGGCGGCATCAGTTTTTCGCACCATTGTTTTTCGTCTGTTAAGAATAAGTCGTTTAAACCTAAGTTTGTGGTTTCGGTAAAAACGCTCGACGAAAATATAAATAAAGCGTTTGAATATACAAAAGAAATAATTTTAAACACATTGTTTTCCGATGAAAAAAGAATCGAATCGCTTATAAATGAATATAAATCACAACTTTACAGCCGTATTATATCAAGAGGGCATTTGTGGGCATTATCTTACGCAGCGGCACATCTGCATCCTACTGATATGTTTGATGAAACAGTGTCCGGAATTACATTTTATAATCATCTTAAATCACTTAACAACACTGAATCGTTATGCGAAGAATTAAAGCAATTATTTTTGTCTATTTTTAATAGAGATAGTTTTTCGTTTCATTTTACTTCAAAAAATAGATTAACAGAAAAATTTATATCGGATTTTTATGACTGCTTGCCAAATAATAAAAAAATAATTTCTACTAAAAATATCTCAAGCATAAAGCCTAATAAAAGGTTTATAACAGAAACACCTGTATATTTTAACGCTTTATCCTTTGATTACAAAGTAAATAGATTTGATTACGACGGCTCTATGAATGTATTGGCAAACATATTAAACAATCAATTTCTTATGCAAAAAATTAGGCTTGAAGGCGGAGCATACGGATTTGGCGGTTCGTTTAACCGTCGGGGATTAGCTAATTTTTATTCCTACCGCGACCCCAACCTTGAAAAAACTTTTGATATTTTTAATTCGATGAAAAATTTTGTTATGAATATTAATTTATCTGAAAGACAAATTACTCAATACATAATCGGTGCAATAAACTCTCTTGATAAACCAAAACAGCCAAATGTAAAAGGTTTACTTGCTTTAACAAGATATTTATGCAATATAACAGATGAAGATATAAAAAGGGAGCGCAGTGAGATTTTAAGCACATCTCTTAAAAAGTTAAAAAATTTCAACTCTATGCTCGTAATAAAAACCGAAAATTCCGGCATGTGCTCATTCGGCGGAAATGATGTAAAAAGCCCGCTGTTACCTGACGGATACAAAATAACATAAGCCTGTTAAAATTAAATAAAAATGATTTTTATCAATTATTTCGTAAAATTTTGTTGTAATTTTTTATATATAAATTGTATTACAATTTTATTTTGATATAATTAAATAAGAAATTGAAAATTAAAAAAAACGAGGAGGAATTTTTATGAAGTGGTTTAGAAATTTAAGGATAAAGTCACGGTTATTATTCAGCTTCTTTGTATTGATTATATTTGCATGTATTCTATCTGGTGTAGGAATCTCATCAATATTAAACGTTACCGGTAACTATACCTATCTTTTAGATTATCCGCAAGAGCGTCTTCAAAGGCTGCTTGGTATACAAACAGATTTTACAATGATGCGTTATAGAGCCGCAAATTTTGTTATGAACGGCGGCGATTTGGAATTTATTAACAATACCTTATATGTTCAATATCAAGACGCTTATAATTCTTTTAACAGTCATTTAAACGAATATGTTGATTTTAATAAGAATGATAAACGTCGTGATCCTGAAATTATAAGAGAAAATGAAAAAAACGCACAAACGTTAAAAAGTTTATTAGATGACTATAATAAACGCACAACTGATGTACTTGAGCTTTCAAGGATTAACAATGTGTCCGAAGCGGACGCTATTTTAAAAGAAGCCATACCTTTATCCAACGAAATTAATACTTTAATTAAAGATATGTTAACACCGGCTATGGATTACAAAGAAGAAAGTATGACCAGTGCAAAAGAATCGGCAAATGGAACGATGTTATTTCTTATTATTTTATCCTTCTGTCTTGTTATTATCGCACTTGCACTTGCTATATATATAGGAAGCAATATTGCCAATTCTATAAGAGGTTTGGGAAAAGCCGCAGATGAAATTGCAAACGGCAACTTAAATTTAAGCCTTTCAAGTAATGATAAAGATGAAGTCGGAGATTTAACCAGATCTTTAAGCGTTGTGGTTAATGCAATAAACGGTGTTATCTCTGATTTAGATAATATGGCTGTGTTACATAACGAACAAGGTAAAATAAGTTATTTTATTGATGAGAATAAGTATAAAGGTGCGTATGGCGCTGTTATTAAACAAGTAAACCATATGGTTTCGGAGCATATTAACACTAATAAATCTGCCATCTCTTGTTTTGGTGAAATAGCAGGTGGGGATTTTGACGCAACCATTAAACAATTGCCTGGAGAAAAAGTATTTATCAATGAAGCTGTTGATAATATGCGTATAAACTTAAAGAATGTAGGTACTGAAATTAATATTTTAACGAAAGAAGCTTTAAACGGCAATCTTTCGGTAAAAGCAAGAGCTTCTAATTTTAAAGGCGGCTGGGCTGAAATTATGAACGGCCTTAACAATGTGCTTGAAAGTATTACAACACCTGTTTTGGAATCTTCAAGTGTATTACAGGAATTATCAAAAGGTAATTTAAATGCAAAGGTAAATGGCAATTTTAAAGGTGATTTAGCTTTGCTTTCCGGAGCGCTTAACAATACAACCGAAGCTATTTCTGCTTACATAAAGGATATATCATATATATTAGGCGAAATCGTAAATGAAAATTTAAACCTTAATATAACGAGAGAATATGTTGGGGATTTCGGAAGCATAAAGCAATCAATGAATTCTATCATAACACATTTAAATTCTATAATTGGAAATATAAACTCCGCAACCGAACAAGTTTCCGCCGGTGCAAGAAGCATTTCCGAAAGCAGTATGAATCTTGCGACAGGCGCGACAGAACAAGCCAGTTCAATTGAGCAATTATTAGCAACGGTTGATACAATTAATGATAAAACGAAAAAGAACGCTGAAAACGCAAATACCGCAAATAAACTTTCAGAAGGTTCTAAAAAGAATGCTCTTGCGGGAAATGAAGAAATGCATAAAATGCTTGATTCTATGGAAGGAATTAAGCAAGCAAGCAATAATATTTCTAAAATCATTAAAACTATTGATGATATAGCGTTTCAAACTAATTTACTTGCGCTTAACGCCGCGGTTGAAGCTGCGCGTGCCGGGGAACACGGCAAGGGATTTGCTGTTGTTGCCGAGGAAGTTAGGAATTTAGCCGGAAGAAGCCAAACTGCCGCAAAAGAAACGGCAGAGCTTATTGAAGATTCTATTACAAGAGTAAACGAAGGTACAGGAATAGCTCAAGCAACGGCACATTCATTGCAAACGATTGTTAACGATATTAATGAAATTTCAAATATTATTTCGGATATCGCGGCTTCGTCCACAGAACAAACTTTTGCAATTTCTCAAATTACAGACGGTATTGCTCAAATTTCCGAGGTTGTTCAAAACAATTCCGCAACAAGCGAAGAAGCCGCTTCCGCTTCTCAGGAATTATCCAGCCAATCGGAAACCCTTAACGAAATGGTTGCAAGGTTTAAGCTTAAAAGATAAAGTTTGAAATTAAATTTAAAAATATTTTAAAAGTTATTGAACTTAATAATGTATAATTAATATTAAAAATCCGCAGTTAAACCTATATCCGGTTAATTGCGGATTTTTTATTATTATAATTTCTCCTCAAATTTTTTACAGAGGTTTAGCTTTTAACAAATTAAATCTTTAAATAAATGCGTAAGATTCAAAAAGAACAAAAGACTAAAAAAACGGAGTAAAATCCGTTTTTTTTAATATAAAAAGTAAAAAAATCCGATATAAAATATAAGAGAAATATAAGGGAAATACAGGAAACAAAGAGAAAAAAATAGAAAAAAATAGTTTTTTTAGGGAGGCGGACAATAATGATAAGACAGTCTTGAAAGGGTTTATGCAATATATCCATAAGGTCTACCGATTGGGAGAGTTGATACATCAGATACGCGATGAACGAAAGCGACGCAGTATCAAACTTGCAACTGCCGTATATGAGTTGATTATTGCGTTTGCGTTTCGGGTAAGCAGCTTTAATGAGTTAAACTTTTGGACGAAAGACAGTCCGTCGCGGTTCAAGCATTTATTTAAGAAAGGAACCCGCATACCCAAAGTAGGTGCGCTGCGCGACATAGTAAAGATGATGCATTATGAAGATGTAGAAAATATGTTCAACAGTGTTTTGTGTAAATTAGTAGAAAACCGCGTATTACGAGAGAATACAATACATGGATTGCGTGTTTGCGCAGTAGATGGAGTAGAAGTGTTTTCGAGCAAAGTGAAATCGTGCAAAAATTGCCTAACAAGAGAAGTGGGCGAAAACAAAGAAATTGAATATTTCCACAAAGCCGTAGCATGTATGACAGTCGGTTGTGACCCGCATATTGTGCTTGGTATGGAGATGCTTAAACCGTGGAAAGACGGTTCTGAAAAAGACGAAGGTGAAATGACAGGGGTAAAGCGGCTGCTAGAAAGGTTACATCGCCAGCACCATCATTTTTCGGATGTAATAGTTGCGGACGCCTTGTATATGAATGCTCCATTTATAAATTTGGTCAGTGGTATAGGGATGTATAGCGTAATCCGCGCAAAAAATACACGTTTAAACATTGTGAAAGATGCGTTGGGCTTATTCAAAAAACAACCACATAACGCAGAGTTTACGCATGGGAAAAAGCATGTGGAGGTCTGGGATGACGACCATTTCAGCATGGATGGGACAGAAGAAAACATAAGGTTTCTAAAGTTTGTAGAAACATGGATTTCCGCGAATGGCAAAGAGCAAAAACGTGAAATGTGGTGTATCACCACGTTACCAAAAGGTATTTCGGCAGAAACGGTATGGTTAATCATGTGTAAACGCTGGGATATTGAAAACAACGGCTTCAGGATGCTTAAAACATATTTTCATGCAGACCATTGCTATGTTCATGGTGAAGGTGCAGATGAGAAAATCCTCATCTTTATCATGCTGGCGTTCAACCTGATGGAATTATTTATGTTTAGACGCTTAAATGAACTTCGAGAACAAATGAAACGAGGTAAAATGACGAGACAGCATTTGACCGAGATTATGTGGGATGAACTTTTGTTACACAATTATTCAGAATATTATGAAACGGGATAATTAATAAAAATGTGAATTGAATTATAGTTATTATTTTAGTCAATTCCCATTAAATGGCATTTAACCGCTTTTCAAAAGGGTTTTTTTTATATGTATTAAAATCACTGGGCTTCGTCAAAAAACAAATTATTTTCCTCATTCTTTTGTCTTATGAGCAAAATTCGTTTTTGCAATTGCTGTTTTTTGGGTGCATTGCGATTTCTCCAGTTAAAAGCTAAACTTCTGAATTTTTTATATATAAATTGCATTTCAATTTCATTTTGATATAATTAATTAAGAAATGGCAATTAATAAACCTAGGAGGAATTCAAATGAAATGGTTTAAAAATTTACGGATAAAATCACGATTATTAATTAGCTTCTTTGTATTGATTATATTCTCGTGTATTCTATCTGGCGTAGGAATCGTATCATTATTAAACGTTACCGGTAACTATACTTATCTTTTTAATTTTCCGCAAGAGCGTGTTCAAAGGCTGCTTAGTATACAAACAGATTTTACAATGATGCGTTATAGAGCCGCAAATTTTGTTATGAACAGCGGAGATTTAGATACCATTAATAATACTGTAAATGTTCAGTATAATGAAGCGTTATCTTCGTTTAATAATCATTTAAATGAGTATATTGATTTTAATACTAATGATAATCGGCGTGATTCTACAGTCATTAGGCAAAATGAATCTAATGCTCAAAAATTAAAAACTTTAATTAATGACTACGACCAACGTATAAGCAATGTGTTTGAATTGTCAAAATTAAACAATGTTTCCGAAGCGGACGCTATTTTAAAAGAAGCCATACCTTTGTCCAACGAAATAAATACTTTAATTAAAGATATGTTAACACCAGCTATGGATTACAAAGAAGAAAGTATGACCAGTGCAGAAGGTTCGGCAAATGGAACTATGTTATTTCTAATGATTTTATCCTTCTGTCTTGTTATTATCGCACTTACACTTGCTATATACATAGGAAGCAGTATTGCTAATTCTATAAGAGGCTTGGGTAAAGCCGCAGATGAAATTGCTAATGGTAACTTAAATTTAAGTCTTTCAAGTAATGATAAAGATGAAGTCGGAGATTTAACCAGATCTTTAAGCGTTGTGGTTAATGCTATAAACGGTGTTATCTCTGATTTAGATAATATGGCTGTGTTACATAACGAACAAGGTAAAATAAGTTATTTTATTGATGAGAATAAGTATAAAGGTGCGTACGGCGCTGTTATTAAACAAGTAAACCATATGGTTTCTGAGCATATTAACACAAATAAATCTGCCATATCTTGTTTTGGTGAAATAGCGGGCGGAGATTTTGACGCAACCATTAAACAGTTGCCTGGCGAAAAAGTATTTATCAACGAAGCCGTTGATAATATGCGTATAAATTTAAAGAATGTAGGTACTGAAATTAATATGCTTACGAAAGAAGCTTTAAACGGCAATCTTTCGGTAAAAGCAAGGGCTTCTAATTTTAAAGGCGGCTGGGCTGAAATTATGAACGGTCTTAACAACGTGCTTGAAAGTATTACAACACCGGTTTTGGAATCTTCAAGCGTATTGCAGGAATTATCAAAAGGTAATTTAAATGCAAAAGTAAATGGCAATTTTAAAGGCGATTTAGCTTTGCTTTCCGGAGCGCTTAACAATACAACCGAAGCTATTTCTGCTTACATAAAGGATATATCATATATATTAGGCGAAATCGTAAATGAAAATTTAAACCTTAATATAACGAGAGAATATGTTGGGGATTTCGGAAGCATAAAGCAATCAATGAATTCTATCATAACACATTTAAATTCTATAATTGGAAATATAAACTCCGCAACCGAACAAGTTTCTGCCGGTGCAAGAAGTATTTCTGAAAGCAGTATGAATCTTGCGACAGGCGCGACAGAACAAGCCAGTTCAATTGAGCAATTATTAGCAACGATTGATACAATTAATGATAAAACGAAAATGAACGCTGAAAACGCAAATACCGCAAATAAACTTTCAGAAGGTTCTAAAAAGAATGCTCTTGCGGGAAATGAAGAAATGCATAAAATGCTTGATTCTATGGAAGGAATTAAGCAAGCAAGTAATAATATTTCTAAAATCATTAAAACTATCGATGATATAGCGTTTCAAACTAATTTACTTGCGCTTAACGCCGCGGTTGAAGCTGCGCGTGCCGGGGCACACGGCAAGGGATTTGCTGTTGTTGCCGAGGAAGTTAGGAATTTAGCCGGAAGAAGCCAGACTGCTGCAAAAGAAACAGCAGAGCTTATTGAAGATTCTATTACAAAAGTGAACGAAGGTACAGGAATAGCTCAAGCAACAGCACATTCATTACAAACGATTGTTAACGATATTAATGAAATTTCAAATATTATTTCGGATATTGCGGCTTCGTCCACAGAACAAACTTTTGCAATTTCTCAAATTACTGATGGCATTGCTCAAATTTCCGAGGTTGTTCAAAATAATTCCGCAACAAGCGAAGAAGCCGCTTCCGCTTCTCAAGAATTATCCAGCCAATCGGAAACCCTTAATGAAATGGTTGCAAGGTTTAAACTTAAAAGATAAAGTTTGAAATTAAACTTAAATTTAAGTATTATTTATAAAAATTATTGAGCTTTATAATGTATCACTAACATTAAAAATCCGCAATTAAACCTATATCCGGTTAACTGCGGATTTTTTTATCATTATAATATTTCTTTTATTACTTCTTTTGTTACGTCTATAAACGCCCTAGCCGCCTTCGTAACGTAACGCTCCTTTTGTAAGGCTAAGCCTATAGTCCATGTAAGAGGCGGACTTCCTACCGGAAGATATTTTGGAGAATCCGGTTGTGTTTGAATTGGCGCAAACGTTTCAGGAACAAACGCAAGCCCTGCTCCTGCCATCGAAAATTTTACAGATGTTTCTATATTACCTGTTTCTAATAAAATTTTTGGCTTTATTCCCGCTTTTGCAAAAATCCCATTAGCAATCTGCCGCAGTCTTTGTCCCGGATGCAATAATATAAATTTTTCATTATCCAAATATTTTATATCTTCATATAAAATAAATTCTTTATCCATATGTGAAAGAGGATTTTTAAACGGAACTGATAAAAGTATTTTTTCTGTAAACAACGGTTCGCTTGTTATATTACCGGAGGATACCGGCATGTTTAATATGCTGATATCTATAAGACCTTTTTCCAAAAGCTCTTCCAATTCGGAGGAAGAAGATTCTATTATTGTTAAATCTATATGCGGATATTGCTTTTTAAAAACAGGTAAAATCAACGGCAGCGGATAATTTGCTTTTGACGGAGTAACTCCGATATTAAGGCTTCCCTTTTCCAATTTCTTTGAATCATCGTATGTATTAAGCAATTGTCTGTGCATGTTCATTATATTTTTTGCGGTTTCAACATACAATTCACCCTCGTACGTCAGCTTTAACGGAACACTCCCTCTGTCAAATAGAATAACCTCCAATTCATTTTCTATGCGGCTTATATACTGGCTTAACGACGGTTGAGAAATAAAAAGCCTCTTTGCCGCTCTTGAAAAGCTTTTTTCCTCTGCAAGCGTAATTACATATTCGTATGACTTAAAATACATTTTTCATCCCCTGCCCTGTTTTTTGCTTATTAAAAATGTAATAATAAATTAATTTCTGCAAATAATTATTATTTTAAACAAATAATATTCAATAGTATTTATCCTATAAGAATTATACATAAAATAATATTAGTATTATATAAAAATTTTAGTTAAAATGAAAGTATACCACGCAAATTTAAATAATTTCCTTGCAAATTTTAGACGATGGACATAAAATAAAACCAATGTTTTTTGCGCGGAGTTGATAATTATGCCAAACTTAAGTTTATATAAAAGGCTACTTTTACGTCTTTTAATTTTATGTATTTTTATATTTATCATGTTTTTTGCCGCACCTTTTGTTTTATCTTTTTTAGCGCCTTTTATAACCGCATTAATTATGGCTGCTGTTTTAAATCCGTTTGTTAGTTTTCTGGAAAAAAAGCTTCGTATATCGCGGGGGGTTATAACATTTATTGCGGTACTTTTTGTTTTTTCCGTTATCGCAACGCTTATCATTTGGTTCATATACACGCTTATAGGCGAAACAGTTTCGCTTGCAAAAAATGTGCAAATACTGATAGACTACTTTAACGTTTCATTTAATATTTTATCAGAAAGGTTAAAATGGCTTGTAAGCTATTTACCCGGCGATACAGAAGAAACCGCAACAAGCATATTAAATTCCGCGTTTGAATGGCTGCAAAAAGCAAGCCGGGGTTTTGCGGATTATATCTTAACAAATACAAAAACTATGACTGTTAAAGCCGGTAATGTGGTTTTATCAATAATAATGTTTATATTATCCGCTTATTTTTTAACTGTCGATTATTCTAAAATCGGCGAATACTTTGAGCGTTTTAAAGGCACTTTGTTTTATAACAGGTTTATTATGATTAAAAACGCTTCCAAATCTGCTTTTGGCGGTTATATTAAAGCTCAGCTTTTGCTGGCGTTAATGGCGTTTATCATTATGTTCGCGGCTCTTACGATTTACGGGCAGGACTATTCCTTTTTAATCGCCCTTGTTTTATCTGTAATAGATTTTTTACCTTTTCTTGGTACGGCAGTAATACTTGTTCCATGGGCAATTTTATGTTTTATTGGCGGCGAAACAATTAAAACGTTATTCCTGCTTATATTGTCTTTCTCGTTTTTTATCGTCAGAAGATTTGTTGAACCGAAAATTATGAGTACCCAAACAGGCTTAACTCCGCTTGTTGCTCTTATAAGCACATATGTGGGCATGAAGCTTGCGGGTGTTTTAGGAATTATTTTAGGACCTGTTATAACAGTTGTTATTATAAGCGTTGTTAAAACAGGTATTTTTGACAACACAAAAAATGATATCAAAGAGCTTTTTAATGAGCTTTCAAAAATCCTCCGGCGTGAGGAATAAATAAGGAGGTTATATTAATGTCCGTTGTACAGTTCACCGAAACCATCCTTCGTGATGCAACCCAGTCGCTCATTGCGACGCGAATGCCGTATGAAAAATTTGAACCGGCACTCGCGGATTTAGACAACGCGGGTTTCTACTCGTTGGAATGCTGGGGCGGCGCAACCTTTGATTCATGCCTTCGTTACCTTAACGAAGACCCGTGGGATAGGCTTCGTAAAATTAAAGCCGTATGCAAAAAAACCAAGCTCCAGATGCTTTTAAGAGGTCAAAATTTGTTAGGCTATAAGCATTATCCGGACGATGTTGTGCGCGCGTTTATCAGCCGTTCAATAGCAAACGGCATAGATGTTATACGTATTTTTGACGCGCTTAACGACCTTAGAAATCTTGAAGTTTCTATTGAAGAAACGCTAAAGCATAAAGCTGAAGCACAAGTTGCCATTTCTTACACTGTAAGCCCCATACATGATATTAATTTCTTTGTTAAGCTTGCAAAGGAAATTGAAAGTATGGGCGCATCGTCTATTGCCATAAAAGATATGGCAGGTGTTTTAAATCCCTTTGACGCTTTCGAGCTTGTAAAAGGTATAAAAGAAAACACAAATCTAAGGCTCCATGTACACACTCACTGCACCACGGGAATGGCTTATATGACATACCTTAAAGCCATCGAAGCAGGTGCGGACATTATCGACACCGCTATATCCAGTTTTTCCGGCGGTTCGTCTCAACCCGCAACCGAGACTATGGTGCATTTGATACATTACATGGGTAACACCACAAGTGTTGACCTTGGCATACTTAAAAGGGTAAACGATTATTTTAAGGAAATACGCGAGGAATATATTAAAAGCGGTTTGCTTGACCCATATGTACTAGGTACGGACGCGGAAGCTTTGACTTATCAGATACCCGGTGGAATGTTGTCCAATTTGGTATCACAGCTTAAAATGCAAAACGCTATCGAAAAGCTTGAAGATGTTTTAGACGAAACCCCGCGTGTACGTAAAGATATGGGATATCCCCCGCTGGTTACCCCGCTTAGCCAGATGGTTGGCGTACAAGCCGTAAGCAACGTTTTATCGGGCGAACGCTATAAAAATATATCCAAGGAGATTAAAGCGTATATAAGGGGCGAATACGGGAAAGCCCCCGGTGAAATAGACCCGAAGCTTTCCGCAAAGGTACTCGGCGGCGAAACTCCGTATACAGGCCGTCCGGCAGATATATTGCCTGCCGGTATGGAATCTGGAAAGCAATACGCTAGAAATATGGCTCGTAACGAAGAAGATGTTTTAAGCTACATACTTTTTCCGCAGGTTGCCGAAAATTATTTTAAATGGAGAAAAGAAAAGGAGGAAAATAAAGTTAAGTATATTATTCAAAGAGTATAAGCACTTGTTTTACAAGAGCCTCAATTTGTTTTTATTAAAATTAATGGAAGGGAACGATAGGAAGATATGGCGTTTATATTATCTGCAACCAACTTGAATATCTTCGATACGCTTCAAATTTCGCTGTTAGGAATGGCGATTGTATTTGTTGTGCTCGTCTTGCTGTCCGGAATAATAACTTTGCTTAGAGTTTTAACAGAAAAAATCGATAAACCGGAAGCTAAGCAGGAAATTAATCCGGATACCGCTTCTAAACTTGCGGTTAACGAGCCGAAGGTTATTGATTATATTTCCTCATGGGACGTTAAGCTTAACAGCCTTGACGATAAAACCGCAGCTATGCTTATGGCAATCGCAGCGGAAGAATCTAAAATCCCCTTAAACGAATTAAGGGTCAATTCTATCCGCGGAGTTAATTCCTCACTCGTTGCGGGAACTATAGAAATGAATAAGAAATATGCTTTTAAAATCGGAAGGGAGTCAGCTGACATTATGAAGTACAATATAACTCTTAATAATAAAGTTTACGAAGTGGAAGTTGAACGCGGCGAAGCCGCACTTACAAACGTTGCGGCACCTGCCGCAGCACCAGTACCTGCGCCTGCGGCACCTGCCGCGCCGGCTGCGCCTGCCGCGCCGGCTGCGCCTGCCGCACCCGCCGCACCCATTTCCGGAGGTAAAACTGTAAACTCTCCTTTGCCCGGAACGGTGTTGAGTATACCCGTAAAACCCGGAGATGCAATAAAAGCCGGTCAAGTTATTATTATTCTTGAAGCAATGAAGATGGAAAACGAAATTCCCGCTCCGTGTGACGGTACAGTCGCTCAAATTTTAGTGTCGCAAGGTGCGTCTGTAGCTACGGGCGCTGCTTTGGTTACACTTCAATAAGGGGGATATATTATGAATGTAGGAGATATTATACAAACATTATGGCAGTCTACGGGTTTTGTAGGATTAACCATGCATTGGGAAAACGCTGTTATGATTGTTGTTTCGTGTTTTTTACTGTATCTGGCAATTGTTAAAAAATTTGAACCGTTGCTGCTGCTTCCGATTGCTTTCGGTATGCTCTTAACAAACCTGCCATTTAACGGTTTGATGCACATGGAACTTTTTCAAGGCGACCCGGCAAACCTTAATTTTTCAAAGATTTTACACGAAGGCGGTTTGTTTGATATATTATATTTAGGCGTAAAACTTGGGATATATCCTTGTCTGATATTTTTAGGAGTTGGAGCGATGACAGATTTCGAGCCTCTGCTTGCCCGGCCATCGTCAATGCTTTTAGGTGCGGCAGCACAGCTTGGTATTTACTGCGCGTTCATGCTTGCAATTGCACTTGGCTTTAATGCACAAGAAGGCGCGTCCATCGGTATCATCGGAGGCGCGGACGATCCAACCGCCATATTCTTAACAACAAGGCTTGCTCCGCACTTATTAGGTGCTGTAGCTGTTGCTGCATATTCTTATATGGCGCTTATTCCGCTGATTCAACCTCCTATAATGCGCCTTTTAACAACCGAAAAAGAGCGCACTGTTGTTATGACTCAGGATAAACCTGCTTCAAAATCGCTGCGTATTATATTCCCGATAGCTGTAACTATTGTTGTCGTATTAATACTGCCATCCGTTGCACCGCTGCTTGGCTGCTTAATGCTCGGTAATTTACTTAGAGAATGCGGCGTTGTTGACCGGTTAAGCGACACAGCTCAAAACGCTATGATGAATATTGTAACAATTTTTCTTTCTATTTGTGTAGGCGCTACGTCTGTAGGATATCTGGAAGGCGCTAACGGAGAGAATATCGGCTTTTTATCGCCTGCTACGCTTAAAATAATCGTTCTCGGACTTTTGGCGTTCTCATTCTCCACAGCAGGAGGATTATTATTCGGAAAAATTATGTATAAACTTTCCGGGGGAAAAGTAAATCCTCTTATCGGTTCTGCCGGTGTTTCGGCTGTTCCTATGGCTGCTCGCGTTTCACAAAACGAGGGACGCAAGTATAATCCGACAAACTTCCTTTTAATGCACGCTATGGGGCCTAATGTTGCCGGAGTTATCGGCTCGGCAGTCGCGGCAGGGTTTTTACTTGCTGTTTTCGGATAATAAATAAATGTACTATTAAAAGCCATGAATCTTTGCGGTTAAAACCGTTTTAATGATTCATGGCTTTTTATCCGTTATACTCGTAAAATTAATCTTTTGGCAACTTATACGCAACGGTCAGCTTGGTTTGGAAAAGGATTTTAAAATAATTTTTTTCCGTGAATATATTATTAAATTTAAATTATAACGAGGTAAAGTAATGAATAACGCAAATATAAATGAACACATGAATAGGCTTATTCAATATATTGAAAATAATTTGTCTGATGATTTAAATACCAAACAGCTTAAAAATATCGGTTATGTTTCTTGTGCTCAATTATACCGAAGCTTTTACAGTTTAACCGGTCATTCAGTAAAAGAGTATGTTCGTAAGAGACGATTGTCAAACGCATTGGCATTGATAAAAACATCTGATTTTACGCTTACAGAAATTGCTTTAAAAAGCGGATATTCGTCACATCAAGGATTATGCCGTTCCGTTAAGCAAACACTGGGATTAACTCCGACAGAATATAAAAACGGTGATATATATTATTTTTTTCCGCCATTAAATGATGAATTCTTGCAATCTATTTCTGTTTCAGTTGAAACAATTCCTCATACCTTATGTGTTATGTTTTATCATTCCAACTTAAAAAACATTGAAAATATTGCTGTTAATATTTTTTTACAAACTTTCCCAAATTATAACGGGCGAATATTTGGCAGAAACGGCGAACAAATTAACGGTAAGCCGTGTTATGAATTATACGTAACAGATACAGAAAAAGATTATACTAAGCTTAATTTATACGGTTTTAAAATAAAACATGAAATTCCATGTTTTACTAATTTATTCGCTTCTTGTACCGTTAAAAATGATGAGCGAATAATTAACAACACATGGGATTATTTATATACTAACTGGTTGCAAAATAGTATGTTTGAATACACTAATGATGCTTATTACGAAGAATATATTATTAAAAACGGTAAGCCGGTAAAGCTTAAATTATATCTCCCAATACGAAAAAGAAATGAAAATACAAAAATAAAATTAATAAACAACCCCAACCTACGTTTTATTATTTCGTCCGCAAATGGTTATAATGCGGAGAAAATTGCGTCTAAAAAAATAATTGATTATTTATCGGAACAATATCCATATATAGCTATTACATCAAAGGAATATTATTTGCATAAAAAATTATATTCTTGTATTTGCGGTGTTCGTATTAAAGCAGAATTACCTATTACATGTAATGAAAACATAAATAATATAACTACTGAACAAAATAATTACCTCCTACTAGAAAGCGTCGTTATGGGTGATTATGAAAAGTATGCAAATATACTGCTGACATTTGCAAAAAATAATAACATAGCGGTTGATGAAAATGAAATTTTTGCAATTTATGATGTTAAAAATAGTTTTGAAAATCCTAAAATAAAAATGTATTTACCATGTAAACATTAACTGGTTTGTGCAAAAAATGAGAAAATTTGATAAGACGATTAACATTTTTATAGATAAACTAAAGAAAAAACAAACAGGAGTTGAAGTTATGAGTGATTTAATTAAAAAACAAAATCAAATAAACCCGGAGAGTTATCAACCTAAAAAACCTGAAATACTTAATTTAGCAAAGCAAATTCAAAGTAATTCAACTTATCCCGAAACTTTTATTTTACAAAATAAAAGTACTGTAATTCCTCCAGAAATAAAACATTACGGCCCAGCATATGTATCATTCGCTAATGAATTTTCAAATTTTTTAGATTACACAGGGAACGGATACGGTTTTCTTTTTGACGGTGATTGGTGCAAAGACAGAAGTTATACAATTGCTAATATACTTTCCGGTCACGCAATGGAACCCTCAAATTTACTTTTTAAAGAGGGAATCGAATTTTTATGGAAAACAACAGGTTTTACTTCTTGCTGCACATTTTATTCAAATCCTGAAAATAGCGATTATTTAAGCAAGCAGGAAATAATAGAAATGATAAAATATTCACTTGTAAACCTTAAGCAGCCCGTTATTATACCCTTTGAAAGCCATTGGTGGGGTAGTATTGTAATAGGATATAAAGACAACGGAAATATTTTATTAATATACCATTATCTGCCACACTTTATGAACTTGGATAATAACGCACAGCCTATAATTGAAGAAATCAATGATTGGTATAATAACAATATTTCATTATTCATTGCAGGTAAGCGAGAAAATATTCTTTCGATGACAGATATATACCGCTTAGGGTTTAAGCGTATTTATTCATGTTTAAAAGAAAATATTAAAGGAGAAAAACAGCGTTATTATGATGAATGGGAATCTTTTTTAAGATTAACCCCGGAAGAAATGATAACAACGGTAAAATGTACAGGTATAGTTCCGGGAGGCAATCATGGAACGCTTGATAAAGAAGCTGACAATGAAAATGTTTGGGAATTTATTTGCAATGCTCATGACAGCACTTGGTGCGATATGGCTGAACGCCGTTATTATATTATGAACTTTTTTCGTCAGGCAAAAGAATTCTTCCCCGAAGCAAAGGATATTTTACAAAAATTAGATGACCACTTTTGGCATGTAAACGTAATTATGGGAGACCAAGAAAAAGGTTATGGAAGCGAGGTTGGTGATCCGGTTAATCCTGAAATCTTTAAAAAAACGGAGGTTCGAAGTAGAATGGCTGATTGCGTAAAGCAATTTAAAGAAGCAGATTCTAAAGGGTTTGAGATGGTTGAAGATTTTATAAATCATTTTAATATTTAAAATTATAAATATAAAAGCCATGAATCAACGCGGTTGACGTTGTTTGGATGATTCATGGCTTTTTTTATTCTTTTAAAGTAGAATTGTTTTTAATATAATTCGGTTGTTTCAACGCAAGCCATATATTATAATGCGTTTATGAAAAATAAACTTTTACCGGGTAAGCCGGGTTGGGATGTGACTTGATGGAAAAGAAGGCTCTTATTGCAATGAGCGGCGGTGTTGACAGCTCTGTCTCAGCTTATATTATGAAAAGCCGTGGCTATGACTGTGCTGGAATAACAATGAAGCTATTTGATAACGAAGATATTTATTATGATAAAAATAAAAGCTGCTGCTCTTTGGAGGACGCCGAGGACGCAAAGGATGTTGCATACCGTTTGGGGATGCCGCATTATGTTTTAAATTTTGCCGAAGAATTTAAAGAAAATGTTATTAACAAGTTTGTTATGGCGTATCAAAATTGCGAAACGCCAAACCCATGTATAGACTGTAACCGTTATATAAAATTTGAAAAATTATTTAACCGCGCAAAACAGCTTGAGATGGACTATATTGTAACCGGACATTACGCGCAGGCAGTATACGATGAAAAAAAAGACCGCTTTCTGTTAAAAAAAGCGGCGGATAAAACAAAGGATCAAAGCTATGTACTTTATTCCATGACAAGTGAGCAGCTAAAGCATACAATATTTCCTTTGGGAGATTTGACAAAAGCCGAAGTGCGGGAGATTGCGCAAAAACAAGGGTTTCTTAACGCGTCAAAGCCGGACAGTCAAGATATTTGTTTTATAAAATCCGGTAAGTATTATGAATTTATTGAAAAATATACGGGTAAAAAATACGAGGAAGGAGATTTTATAGATTTAAATGGCAATGTGCTTGGCAGGCACAAAGGATTGATACGGTACACCATCGGTCAGCGAAAGGGATTAGGTCTTGCTCTTTCCGCGCCGATGTATGTGTGCGATAAAAATAATAATGATAACACAGTAACCCTTTGCGATAACGAAGGATTATTTACAAAATACCTTAACTCTGTAGATTTTAACTGGATATCTTGCGATTGGAAAAACGCGCCGGAACGCGTTAAAGCAAAGGTAAGGTATTCTCAAACGGAGCAATGGGCAATTATTAAAGACGCTTCCGAGAACACTGCACATATCATTTTCGACGAACCTCAAAGAGCGATTACGAAAGGTCAGGCTGTGGTTTTATATGACGGCGATATCGTTGTGGGCGGAGGAACTATCATTTAATTTATTAATAACTCGACAGTCAAAAGTTCTCAGCAAAAAAAATAAAAAAGTGACAAAAAAAATTGCTCTTTACTAAAAAACACCTTAAACTATTAGTTGGAGACTAAATGATAGGAGGCGAGTATTTAGCAGAGAGCATGTAAGCATTTTACCAGAAATAAATGACATTTGAAAGAGAATCTGCTAAAAAAGCATATGATAAAATTTTTGAACGATTCATTAATGGGATTCAAAGAATGCTTTACACGAAGAAAAACATTCGAATGGTTTGTGATTGTTGTAATCGGATTAATGCTATGCACAGATACGCTAGGTGTAACATCAATAATAAGAGAATTGAATATTGCACCGAATTGGTACACGACATTTATCCATTTCTTCCGCAGTTCAGGGTGGAACTTGAATTCCATACGAGAAAAATGGATTAGCACAGTAAAGATGATGGGACATGTTGTGAAAGCTTGCGATATGTACGTATTAATTGGTGACGGTATAAAAGTACCAAAAGAAGGACGTAAAATGCCGGCAGTTAAAAAACTTCATCAAGAATCCGAAAACTCTGGGAAAGCAGAGTATATCTTCGGTCATCTTTTTGGTGTTATCGGAATTTTGGCAGGCAGCACATCCAAATTATTTAGTATTCCGCTAATTGCCAGTATTCAAGATGGAGATGAAGTAATTCGAACATTTACAGATAAACCAGAAGAAGAAGTTTCTCATGTAGTACAGGTAATCCGGCACGCCGGCACAGTGGCCAAACAAATAGGGTCAAGTATTCTTTTAGCTGACAAATATTTTTTAAGCGAAGATGCTCTCAAAGAAGCAGCACAATATATGAACGCCTTGGGCGAACCACTATTACAAATGGTAATAAAAGCTAAGATTTCATATGTTGCTTTTCTTGAACCAAAACCATACAGCGGCAAAGGCCGTCCTCAAACAATAGGCGAGCGAGTTAAACTTAAAACTTTATTTCATACGCACAGGGATCAGTTTACACAAGCTTACGTTTACATGTATGGGAGAGCACAGGAGGTTTTGTATTATTCGGTTGATTTGGAATGGGGCAGCAAACTTCATCAGAAACTGCGCTTTGTCCTTATTGAAATGAATGGAGTTCAATCAATTCTTGCATCAACCTCTATGGTGCTTTCACCATTACAAATAATTGAACTGTATAGTTACCGTTTCAAAATAGAGGTATCCTTTAATGCGCTTAAGAACTCCATATCCGGTTTCATGTATCATTTTTGGAGTAAGCATATGCCGGTACTTAACAAGTATAAAAAAGAAAAGAATAAAGAAGCTCTTTTAAATATCACCGACCCAAAGTCAAAAAAACTAATTTTTGAAACGCTGCGTGCAATTGAAGGATTTGTTTGTTTTTCTACAATATCCCTTGGCTTGTTGCAAATAATGGCACTCAATTTCACTAGTGAGGCGGAAAAACTCGCGAGACGTTACCTCAGAACTAAATCTAATTGTACGTCATCAGAGGCTACTATTGCATTTTCTTTACGCAAATCTATTTTCCTCATTATTGAGAAATACCGTGATTTACCTATAATGCAGATAATTCGTGTAAAACAATGTGACTTTATGATTGATTCCCAAGATTCCGCTTGATTTTTTTTATGCACATGTTTTTTTTGTGTGCCCTTTTTTAGTAAAACTTTTGACTGTTGAGTTAATAATATAAAATTGCAAAGGACTGTTAAATTTGAACGATTATATAAAAATTAGAGGCGCACGGATACACAACCTTAAACATATCGACATTGATATCCCTAAAAATAAGCTCACGGTTATAACCGGAGTTTCCGGAAGCGGTAAATCCAGTCTTGCTTTTGATACCCTGTATGAGGAAGGCAAACGCCGATATCTTTTGTTTTCCGGTACGGCATTTATGGTGGATAATATACCGAGTTTTGACACAATAACCGGACTGTCGCCAACCGTCGCCGTGGAACAAAGGATTATCCGTCAGTCTAATCCGCGAAGCACAGTCGGAACAAGAACAAAAATTGAATCCATGCTTGCGGCTTTATTTGCGGCTTACGGTAAAAGGCATCCGGATTATGACGATGGATTGCCTATGTCAATGGAAATGTTTCAAAAAAATTCTCCAAAGGGTATGTGCGTTAAGTGTTTAGGTAAAGGATGCTTAAACACATTTGACGAATCAAAACTCTTTTCCAATCCGGATATGAAGCTTAACGAGATTTGCTTGGATCTTGGAAAGCATGGCACAACAAGGCATATGCTAAACAACTTTCTAAATACATACGGTCTTAATGATAAAACAACATTAAAGGATTTAACTGATGAGCAACTAAATGTATTTAAATACGGAACCGGAGGAAAGTCAGCTTTCATGGGATATATCCCGTGGATAACGATGTTTATTAACGGAATGTTTAGTTCATCAGGCCGTTTAGCGTACTTAATGAATAACGCGGGTCTTTTGAACGTTGAAAGCTGCCCAAAATGCGACGGTTCGGGAATCGGTATTCAAGCGGGAAAAACCACAATTGCAGGGAAAACAATTTTTCAGCTTGAGGATATGTATATCCGTGATTTATGCTCATTTTTCAAAAACAATACGTTTAACGGCACAAAATTGGTAAAAGAAATTCTCCTAAAGCTTGAATGCATGGACGATGTCGGGCTGCATCACATTTCGTTGTCGCGCCGTGTTCCAACGTTATCCGGCGGAGAAATTCAACGCTTATTTTTAGCGAGCTACATTATAGCCGAAATGGATTCTATAATTTTTATCTTTGATGAACCGACAATCGGCTTGCATGAATTGGAAAAGCAAAAATTGATTGATATTATTCAAACGCTTATCCGGCGCGGTAACACAGTTGTTGCCGTTGAGCATGATGAAAATTTTATGCGTGCGGCGGATCATATTATTGATTTAGGACCGCGTGCGGGTATATTTGGTGGAGAAAAAATTTTTCAAGGCAGCTTTAAAGATTTTACAGCTTGCACAAGCTCGTTAACCTCCCCTTACCTTTCCGGTTTTTCTGCTATGCCGGTTAAAACTAAATACAAACCGGTAGACCTTACAAAAACATTATCTTTAACAAACTGTAAAATACATAATCTGCGTAACGTATCGGTTAAAATTCCTCTCGGTGCGTTTGTAGGAATCGCAGGGGTATCCGGCAGCGGTAAATCAAGCCTTATTACAGATACTCTTGTGCCGAAGCTAAAGGAAACATTAAAAAATAGATTAATTAATGACGACGAGGAAGAAACGGATATTTTTTTCCCAGATACAGAAATTGCGGGAACGGAACATATCCGTAAATGCGTTATTGTTGACCAAAAACCCATTGGCCGAAGCCGTACGTCCTGTCCCGCAACTTATACCGGTATTTTTGACAGGGTAAGAAAGCTGTTTGCCAATGAAAGCGGAATGGACGCCGGTTTGTTTACAGTAAATTCCAAAGGCGGCTGCCGTGCATGTAAAGGCGACGGGGTTATACACTTCCATGTGGGATTTGGAAATTTTATTGACCTTGACTGTGAGGACTGCGGTGGAACAGGTTTTTTAGAGGAAGCGATGTCCGTTACCTTGGACGGAAAAAATATTAGAGATATTTTATCCTTAAGCGTATCGGAAGCGGTTGAATTTTTTAAGGACAAAGATAAGATAATTTTCAAAATGCTTAAAACGCTTGACAGAGTCGGTATGGGCTATATAAAACTGGGGCAAAAAACGCCCACAATTTCCGGCGGTGAAGCACAGCGTATAAAACTTGCAAAGGAACTGGGAAAATCCGGTACAAACAAAAATAATGTTTATATTTTAGATGAACCTACTACCGGTCTTTCTTTTTCGGATTCGGAAAAATTGATATATTTACTGCAAGAGCTTGTTGACGGAGATAACACCGTTATTGTTACAGAACATGACCCGAATGTGCTTAATAATTGTGATTATATTATAGAGATGGAATACAGGAGGCGGCAGCGACGGCGGGTATGTTATTGCAGAAGGAACGCCGAAGGATTTAAGGGAGAACGGCAAATCCATAATAGGAAGGTATTTAAAATGTTAAATACGGAGTTTTTAAATAATTTAGATGAGTATATAAAAATTAAACGTCACCGTCTTGTTAATGCGGTGGTTGTGTATGAAAACGACGAACTTATTTTTGAAAGGTATTATAATAAATTTAACGAGTACAGCAGAAATAATTTAAAATCGGTTTGGAAAAGTATACTTGCCGCAACATTAGGCATTTGTATTGACAAAGGATTAATTGACAGTGTCGATGAACCGATATGTAAATACCTTCCCGAATTTGACGAAAACAAACATCCGTATCATAAATTAATTACAATACGTCACTTGCTTACAATGTCCAGCGGGATTCATTTTGTAGGAGGAATACATTATCATTGCCCCATGATAGAGCAAATGAAGCGTTCGGGTAATTGGATTAGCCATATTGCGGATATTGCTGTTTCATCAAGACCCGGTACAAAATTTCAATACAAGGAATGGGACGTTATATTGTTATCCGCACTAATAGGCAGGGCTTGCAAAGGTACATCGTGGGATATTTGCGAAGAATATTTATATAAGCCGCTCGGTATTACCGGCGGAAAATGGCCAATGAGCCTATGCGGCTTAAATTATACAATCCTTAAAAATGAAAAAGAATCCGATTTATCCGCCAAGGATTTGTCTAAAATCGGACTCTTGTTTTTGCATAACGGCATTTGGAACGGACAACGGATATTATCGGGCGAATTTATTAAACAAGCTTTATCTCCTTCCGATACCAACTCAGGATACGGGTTTTTATGGTGGTTATCCGATAAGGGTTTCCACGGACGCGGCTTCGGCGGTCAGGAATTAAATGTGTACCCTGATATAAATACTGTTGCCGTTGTACAGGCAACCGCAACCCCATCGTGTAAAAGCTATGGGGATATCTGCGAGGGTATTATTAATTAAGCTCAACCTCTTTAAATTCAATCCCTTGCGCTGATGCAACGGCTTTATTTGTTACATATCCGTTATATACATTAAGCCCCTTTAACAAAGCGGGATTTTCACTCAATGCTTTTTTAACACCCTTATTAGCAATTTCAAGCGCATAAGGCATTGTTGCGTTGGAAAGTGCGATTGTTGAAGTACGCGGAACAGCACCCGGCATATTGGGAACGGAATAATGTACAATGCCATGCTTTATAAAATACGGATTGTCATGAGTTGTCAATCTGTCCATAGTTTCAATAGAACCGCCTTGGTCTATAGCAACATCAACAAGCACAGAACCCGGTTTCATATTCATAACCATTTTTTCAGTAACGATTTTTGGAGCGCACGCACCCGGTATAAGAACTGCGCCAATAACAAGGTCCGCACTCGCCACGGCTTTTGTAATATTATAATCATTAGACATTAACGTTTCAACGCGGTTAAGCAAAATATCATATATATATGCGAGCCGTTCAATTGATACATCCAACACGGTAACCCTAGCGCCAAGCCCCGCTGCCATTTTTGCCGCGTTTATTCCAACAATGCCGCCGCCAATTATTACAACATGTCCGGGTGCAACTCCGGAAACTCCTCCAAGCAATATACCTCTGCCGTCATTTGATTTTTGTAATAGATACGCACCCACTTGTACGGACATTCGTCCGGCTATCTCGCTCATAGGAGCTAAAAGCGGAAGCGATTTATTTTCAAGCTGTACGGTTTCATAGGCAATTGCGGTAACTTTTGCGTTAATTAGAGCCTTTGTCTGCTCCAAATCCGGAGCTAAGTGAAGATAAGTAAATAATATTTGTCCTTCACGTAAAAGTCCGTATTCCGGTTTAAGCGGTTCTTTAACCTTATATATCATATCAGCAGTTTCGTATATTTCCTTTGCACTATCCAAAATACGCGCTCCTGCTTTGATATATTCTTCATCCGTAAAACCGCTTCCTAATCCTGCATTTTTTTCAATATACACTTCATGACCCGAATTTACAAAATCCATAACTCCTGATGGTATAATGGCAACTCTATTTTCATAAGCTTTAATTTCTTTCGGTATTCCTATTACCATAAAAAACCTCCTATTAAAATTTTTGATAAAAGTGAGTATAGCATAAAAAAGTTAATTGTAACAAGACTATATTGTTCAAAATTAAAAACAGGTATACCTTTAAAAAATTAAGAGGTATACCTGTTTTAACTCTAATGATAATTATTAATAACATTGCATTTTTGTTTCAAGCTCTTTTACAATCTTTGAGGTTATCAGAGCGTCGTCCGATACGCCGTTAAATTCGCATATATAAGTCCAACGTCCATAAGGTGAAATTTTTTTTATTTGACGGTAATTAATTATATATGATTTATGGCTTCGCATAAAATACTCCGAAGGTAATGAATCCATTAATTCTGAAAGCGTACTTGTGATGAAAAATTTTCCGTTACGGGTAATAACAGCGGTTGTACGGTTTTCACGCTGAAATATTAAAATATCCTCCGGTGCGGTAAACTCAAAACCGTCTTTAAGCTTTAACATAACCTTTTCCGATATTTTTTGTTGATTCATTTTTTCAATGGTTTCCCTAACCTGTCTAACTTAAATGGCTTAACCATATAATCAAACGCATACATTTCAAAAGCCTGCGGCATATATTGTTGATGTGCGGTTATAAAAACAATTTTTGTATTTTCCGCAATTTCTTTTATCTTCCTTGCGGCAGAAACTCCGTCGCATTCTGGCATTTCAACATCAAGAAACACACAGTCAGGTTTTAGCTTTAAAACCATTGAAACAACTTCATTACCGTTACGCGCTTCGCCTAACACTTCAACCTGTTCAAACTTTTCAAGCGCTTTTTTTAAGATTAACCTCATTTCATCAATATCGTCCGCAATCAAAACTCGGATTTTCACACATTTTTCATCCCTTTTGCTTTTGATTTTTTTGCGTTCCAAAATCAATCGGAGCGTTCCCGATGTTTTCCCTCATTTTTGTATCAGCAAGCTTATTTTGCATTGAGTAATAATCCATTACACCGATGTTGCCGTTTCTTAATGCTTCAGCAAGCGCGCTTGGAACCATTGCTTCCGCTTCAACAACCTTTGCGCGTTGTTTTTGAACCTCGGCTTTCATTTCCTGTTCGCTTGCGATTGCGATAGACCTTCTTTCCTCAGCCTTAGCCTGCGCAATTTGCTTATCTGCTTCGGCTTGTTCAATTTGAAGCTTAGCGCCTATATTGCGTCCAACATCAACGTCGGCAATATCAATAGAAAGTATTTCAAAAGCTGTTCCTGAATCCAATCCCTTACTTAAAACAGTTCTGGAAATAAGGTCGGGGTTTTCCAAAACATCCTTATGTGACGGCGACGAACCAACTGTTGTAACAATACCCTCACCGACACGAGCAATAATTGTTTCTTCTCCCGCGCCGCCAATAAGTCTTTGCAAGTTTGAACGTACCGTTACCCGCGCAATAACAATAACCTCAATACCATTTATAGCAACTGCGGAAATCCTGGGGGTTTCAATAATTTTTGGCGAAACGCTCATTCTTACCGCATCAAAAACATCACGTCCTGCAAGGTCAATCGCAGCTGCGCGTTCAAAGGACAACTCAAGATTTGCGCGCTGAGCGGCTATAAGCGAATCCACTACGCTGTCAACGCGACCTCCGGATAAATAATGCGATTCTAATTGGTTTATACTGACATCTAATCCGGCTTTTGTACCTTTAATCAAAGGCTGAATAATTTTATCAGGGCGTACCCTACGCAGATTCATTCCTATAAGTGACAAAATACTTACCTTAACTCCCGCTGCCATAGCCGAAATCCATAAACGAACCGGTACAACATTTAAGAAGAAAATAATTAAGAGGAAACATGCGATAAAAATAGTAATCGGCAAAATATAAGCTGTCATAAATACTCCTCCTTTAGGCTAATTTTTATTAAGTGCTTTTACAATTATTTTTTGCTGCTTTACTTCGGTAACAATAACACTCATATGTGCGTTTATATAATCTCCGTCGGAGCATACTTCAACGGTTACTCCGTTAAAATCGACAGTTCCAAACGGTCTTAATGCAGTTTTTGTTATGCCCTCTTTACCTATGAAATAATTTAAATTTCCAATTTCTTTTTGTTCACTGTTTAAGGTTTCGTTTAAAATTAATTTATTGTAAAATTGATTTTTTCTAAGAAATTTTAACAGTAAATAAATTGTAATTCCTAAAACGATAATCTCACCAGCAACGATTAGTACCCCAAACGGTACAGTAAACACAATAATAACAGAAGAAATAATAATAGCAATTATTCCCGATACTCCTAAAATACCAAACCCCGGTATAAAAGCTTCTATACATAATAGAACAATTCCGATAATAAATAATCCAAGTGCCAAATAAATCATATAAATCCCTCCCGCATTGCATGGCCTGTGCATTTAAAATTTAGAAAATTTTCTTATAATCTAAGTATATGCTGTATATTTACCTAAATCAATAGGCTTTGCGCAAGTTATACAATATAGTGTCTCAAATGTCGCGGGAGCGTTTTTTAACAGGTATTTTCGGAATAATAACCGTTGTCTCCGTTAAGTTATATTCAGATTTTATAAAAATCGTGCCTTTATATTTTTCAACAATCCCTTTTGTAATATACAATCCCATACCCTCTCCTTGCTTGCCCTTTGTTGTAAATCCCGCTTGGAATAATTTATTTAAATTTTCTGTTGGAATAGTTTCCCCTGTATTTGTTATTTGAAAGATAAATTGATTAACCGTTTCTTTTATTACGATACTTATCTTTTTTTCGTCTTTATAGTTTTGTGCGAAATATATACTGTTATCGATAATATTAGAAATTACGCGGCAAATATCAAGGCTTGGCATTGGTAAGCCTTGTAGATTTGTTGCAATCTCAAAATTCATTTGTATTTGACGTCTTTCAGCGCTTTGGTATTTTGCTTGTAATAACGCGTTAAAAGCAACGTCTGCTGTTCTCGAAAATTTATTTACGTCTTCTAAATCGCCGTAAATCTTTTGTAAATATTTTTTTGCTTCATCAAATTCATCCATTTCAATTAAGCTATATACAATTTGAATATGATTTATAAAATCGTGTCTTTGAGCTCTAAGCCGCAGATTAAGCTCTTTTATATTAGTTATAGTTTCTGACTGCGAACGGCTTTTTGCCTGTTCCGTTAAATATCTTTTTAATTGAAACAGCATTATTGGCATTAAAAAAATAATAATTCCGGTTTGGATAGCAAACTGTATGTTTTCCGGTATATAATGAAAAGCACCGAATATAAAATTTATTATCAATATAAAAATCAAGCAGATTTGCATAATGCAAATGGCATAAAAAAATTTTTTCAAATTCAATCCTTCTCTCATGTAACGCTTGTAATATAGTAACACACAATTTCGCTAAGTACCAAATCAATATGATTACATAACATAAGGGTAGTTGTATGGCATTTCTGTTTAAAAATATTGTTCTAATTATAATTGCTTTAGTTCTTTAAAATAATGTGATAAAATGAAAATATAATTATAAATTTATATAATTTTCGGAGAGTGATTTTTTATGGAAATAAATATCCGTCTTGCTGTTCCTGCTGACGCTCTTGATATGGCAGAAATTCATATGCGTTCATGGGAGGTTGCTTATAAAGATATCATCCCAATGGATTACATACGTGAGAAGAACACTACACGCCCTATGGTTTGGCAACGAATTGTCACCGATGAAAATACGAGTAAGTATGTTATACAAGTCAGCGGTAAAACTGTTGGCTTCTTGGAAATCGCTCCATCTCGAGACGATGATGCAAATGATAATACATATGAACTGCACGGTATTTACCTACATCCGGATTATTATAGGCATGGTATCGGTACGCAAGCTATACAGTTTGCTTTATATAAAGCTCGCAGCATGAGTAAAACTGATATGACCCTGTGGGTTTTCGCAGAAAATTTAAACTCAATTAGTTTTTATAAAAAATGTGGTTTTGCGGCAGATGGTAATATTAAATATTTAGAATGTGGCAAATCTATGAAATGCATTAGAATGAGCAGAAGTTTATAACAGAGGTTAAGGATTTATCGATTAATGAATATTAATTTAAAATAGCTGTTATAAATATTAATTTAAAATTTAAACTAGCGGTATGCATAATAACCTGCATACCGCTAGTTTTTTGATTTTACAATATATAAAAATTTCAATTAATTGCATATTTAACAACTTATTATTTTTTTAAAGTTGAAATACATAAATCGATATAATTATCTAATAATTTATAAATCCATGAATCTAAATCAGAAAATTTAAAGCCAACGGTTTCTGCTTTTTGTAAATTTAAACTATATGCCGGAGTACCGTTATATGGCGCAGCATCACCGTTATTTAAATAAACAGCCTTAATATTTGTTTTTCTTTCCACATAACTTATTATTTCAGATAGCGAGATGCTTCCGTAACTAGCCGCATTTATACATCCGTTAATTTTTTGACCGGCAAGCCATGATAAAAAGTTACCAGCATCACAAGATTTTATAAATGACATACGCTCATTAATATTATCAATAAACATAGGCATTGACTTTATAACATGTTCGACATAAAAATATAAACGCTTTGTATAATCATCCTCGCCAATTATGTAAGGAAATCTTACTGATGTTGCCGGGATATGTGAATACTCTTGAAATATAGCGCATTCGGCATGTCGCTTTATTTCGTCATACGAAAAGTCATTTCTAAAGCACCATTTTAAAGGATAATTCTCCGGTTTAAAATCATCTTCGGATATTTTATCATGTAATTTTGTATAAACCGAAACAGTTGATGTTTCTATGTACCGTCCGCATTTTAAAACGTCAAGAAGATATTTAACATCATTTGAACAGTAAGCAAGATTATCATATACAACATCAAAGTATTTATCACTTAAGGCATTTAATATACTTTTGGCATCAGTGCGTTCTAATATGATTCGGCTGACATTATTTCCAAATCCATCCGTCGTTAGTCCTCTTGTAGCAATCGTCACTTTATGACCTTTGCTTAACAAGCTATTAACTAAATGAATTCCAATAAACCGTGTACCGCCAATTACTAAAATATTCATCCTTTATAACCGTCCTCAATAGTATATTTATTATATGGAATCCTTTTATCTCTTAGGCTTATACTGTTCAAAAATATCAATTATTCCCTCAAATAATCCTTGTGCGGCTCTTTGCCTGTATTCATCGGTTGCCAACTTTGCCGCTTCCTCTGAATTTGTAAAAAACCCAATTTCGCACAGTATAGCGGGAACTCTCGTTAAGGTTAGCACTAGATAATTATTAGCTTTAATTTCCCTATCATTAGATTTTAATGTTGAAATCATTTTTTTATGTAATATCGCAGCTGCTTGTTGACTGGTAAAACCAATGCTTAAATCGTTTTCATGATGGTAATAAAAAGTCTCCGTTCCGTTCACCGTTGTGTTTGGTACACTGGGTCTTATTTCCGCCGCGTTATTATGTATGGACACAAATAAATCCCCGTTGTTTGTGCCAAACTGGGCGCGTTCTTCAAAAGAGGGGTTTACATCGGTCAGTCTCGTGGAATAAACCTTAACTCGTCCGTCTCTTTCAAGAAGCTCGTGCAGCCTCTTTGCAATATCAAGATTAACATTACGTTCAACTAACCCGTTTCCGCTTGTACCGGGTGCGTCGCCGCCATGTCCCGGATCGATTACAACAATTTTATCGTATTTTTCTTTAGGACGTACAGGCTGTATATAAATGTATGATGAATCCTCATAAACATTGTACGCCAATACTTGTGCTTCATTTATAATGATTGAGGTTTGCCCGTTATGTGTACGCACTGATACGGAATTTAAATACGAATCCCTGATAATATGGTCGCCTTGCCCAAAATGCTCGCTAAAATCTCCGGGTATTGTTATTATGTATTTAAACGAAGAATAATCATCCTTATGTATAAATTCATGTATATTAATAGATTGCCCGGCTTTTTTACTTAATATAATACGTTTGTTTGTAATATCGTAATCTATGTTTTTATACGTAGGACTAAATAAAGTTATTACGGCTGTATTATTTTCTGTTGATATGCTATAACTGACTTTTCTGTTTAAGTCTAAAGTTATTCTTGCAGTATTTGCGTCAAATTGCATAGAATGTACAGCATTTGTAAATTCTCCCGCAACAAGAAGCTTTTCTTCGATTTTTTCCATATCCGCATACGGTACGTCAATAACAAGCCTATCCGGGTTTTCCATAAGATAAACGTTAACGCTAGGCGTTGAAACACCGACAAGAGTAAATATATCCATACTATAATCCGATTTAAAATTAAAATCCTTAATTTTATTACGTTCAAATCCTACAGTTATCGTTTTTCTATCAGATGATAAATCCACAAAATATTCCGTACCGTCTTTAAGGTCAAAAACAACACGCACAATTTTTTCAGGGTCAATTTGATTTTGCGCAGCACGTACTGAAGCCACATCCGGATTATCCGCAAAAGAATAAGATGATTGTGAAACATCAAGAACTGCGCCATATATATCCAAATACATCCTATTATCACCTAAAAGGTTTTTTTCAACCTTCGATATTGAAGATTCGGCGGTTATTTTAAAATAATTATCTCCGTTTTGCGGTTGGATAATTTCCTTTATTTTTGTTTCAGGATGGTTTTCAAAGCTTATTTTAGAAGTAGACTTATCTCTTGCAGGTATTAATGTATCTGATTCTGACATTGATGTATTACTGTTAATGTTAATATCGATATTTGCACTTTGCGTATCATCGTTGCTTGTATCAACAATGTATCCAAAATCTTCAGAGCTTGTAATATCCAATTCTTCTCCTGTATTTTGTCCAAAACTCATATCATCTATATATATAGTTTTTGAAAATTCATCCCAGAACACTAAAAAATTAAGGTTATCCGCAACAAAGCGCAAAGGAATCATTGTTTTATCATTTATAATTTTAGGCGGAATATCCATTATTTTATCAACGTCGTTTATTCGGGCAGTGGTATTATTTATCTTTAAGAATATATTATTTTTTCCCATCTGTATGACAACTTCGCTTGTTTCAGGTTTCCATGAAACGGCAGCGCCCATAAACTCCAAAACATCACGCGCCGGAACAAGGGTATAATCATTAAATATAATTGGCGGCATACTAAGACCGGTAATTTTTTCTCCGTTAATAACAAGATTTATTGCATCGGCGCTGTAATTACGAGTTTGCCCGTCATACATTAAAGTCATATTAACTTTTTCTTGTGCGTTAGCGTTTTGTAAAAAGGAAATTGACAGTATTAAAAATGCCGCTGCTAATCTTAATAAAAAAACACATATCTTCTTTTTCATACAATCCTCCGGAGTTTATTTGAATAAATTTTTTTTCCGCGAGTATAATAAAATAATGTAATCTGATAAATCTGTATCATTAATAATGAATTTAACAATTATTTATATTTTAAATTCTTTATTTTAAAATAAAATGCACATCACATTATAGCAAATAATAAAATATTTTGTATGTCAATGATTCATCTGAAATGAAATTGTAACAAATCGGAGTGGTTAAAACTGTGGATATTAATTGTACAAATCAATGTTCTTATCAATATGAAGGAAAATGTACCTTAAACGATCTTCAAGGAATTAGTGTAATAAATAAATTAGCAACAGATTCTGACATAGATTGCCCATATTGTCAAATATAAAATATAAAAAAAACAGGTGTGTATCATTTATTTTTATCACACCTGTTCTTTTATTTATACTCATGAAGTATCAAAGAGCTACAATTTTTATCATAATTTCATCATCAGTTACTTCAGTACAAATCTTAACGGGAACATCATATGGATTTGTGAATTTTAAATCAATTCCTCCATATGATACAGCAGCATCCTTACCTTCCTCAACATAAGCAACATCCTTTGAATGAGGATGCCGTTCCACAATATCCATTTCCGCATCAAGAGCCGCGTTATACAATGTTGTGCTTACTTGACAGATTCCGCCGCCGTAACCTTTTCTCTCATTTCCTCTAACAAAAATTTTTGCAATTTTAAATCCTTTTTCTTTAGTAGCTTATCCAACTGTTTCGTTATAAGAAAAAACCTCGCCGGTAAAATAATTGTTTCATCTAAGTTTTCTGCAGCTAATTTTATATTTTTATTTCTCGAAACAGCCTTACTGTTAAATGAAGTTGAAAACTCACCAAGAATATCAAAATTATCATCATACGATTTTTCATTATTTCCCGCGTAAGCGTAAGTAATATTATCTCCCATATTTTCAAGTACGGGAATTACATTGTTTTCATGATTAACACAACCCGAGAGTGTAAATATTAAAATTAAAGAACAAAAAATTTTTTTCATAAAATCCCCCTTTATTATAAAATATTGATTTACTTTATTTTAATAGTATTATTTGATTTAAATAAAAGGTTATTCTATAATAATTTATCTTAAAAAGATAATTTGTACTAAAAATGTCAATTTATTTATAGTTTTAAAAATTCAAAAAGCGCAATTAAAATTTTAATCGCGCTTTAATAAATTAAAAATAATTATATTAATTAGTCTTGAAGTAAAAACCTGTCTAAGTCTAAAAGGAGCATAATTCTTTCCCCAACCTTGCCAATGTTCTTAATAAACTGATTATAATAACTTAACTTAGCACTTGGCGGCGGAATAATATATTCTTCTTCTATAAACATTACTTCTTTAACATTATCAACAATTAATCCCAACTGATAGCTATGATAATCCACAAAAACTATACAAGTTTGGTCGTCAAAGGGTCTATCCTCTTTCATGAAGCGTTTTCTAACATTAATAACCGGGATGATATCGCCGCGTAAGCTGACGATTCCTTCAACATAATTAGGAGTTTGAGGAACTTTTGTTATTGATAAATTATTAACAATTTCCTTTGTGTAGGCAATTCCGATTGCATACTCCTCATTATCTATTACAAATGTCAAGTACTGGTCTTTAGTTATGTCTTCAATAGACTGGTTAGTTTGGATAATTTGTTCATTATCTGAGGACATGTCGTTTCTCCTTTCTTAAATTATTTATCAAAAAATCCGCCAACGTCAATAATTAAACTAATATCGCCGTTACCCAAGAGCGTACATCCGCTTATACCGCGAATTTTTTGATATATTTAGGCATAGATTTAACGACAACTTGTTGTTCTCCAATTAATTCATCGGCAAGCAGACAAACAGTTTGATCTCCATTTTCAAGCATTATCATAATCCCGTCTTCAATGTTTGTCGCTTCAGTTTCGCATTCAAAGAACTCATAAAGCCTTACAACATTGTAAACCTCGCCGCGTTCTGTAATCATTTCATTACCGCTTGGATCGCGGAATATATCTTTTTCCGACGCTTTAAAGGATTTTTTCATTGAAATAATAGGAATTGTATATTTTGCACCACCCATTTTAATTGTCATACCTTCGATAATAGCAAGAGTCAAAGGTATTTTCATTGTAAATGTTGAACCTTCGCCGGGAATCGAATCAACAACAACCGAACCGCCAACAACTTCAAGGTTAGTACTGACAACGTCCATTCCTACTCCGCGTCCTGAAAAGCTTGTAACCTGTTCGTTAGTGGAGAATCCCGGTAAGAAAATAAATTGATGAATTTCCTTATCGGTATATTCATGTTCATCTTTTCTTAATAAACCGTTATTCTTAGCTTTTTGTAAAATTCTATCCTTATTTAATCCGTAACCGTCGTCCCTTACAATAATAAGAACGTCTCCGCCGGTATTTTTAGCTTCCAGTACAACTCTTCCCTTTTCAGGTTTTTCCACGGCTTTTCTTTCTTCAGGTGATTCTATACCGTGGTCAACAGCATTACGAATAATATGCATTAATGGGTCTGATATATGCTCAATAATATTTTTATCAACTTCAGTGTCTTCACCGATAATAATAAGGTCAACTTCTTTATTTAACTGGCGGCACATATCCCGTAACAATTCTGTGCATTTTAAAGAATGTTGATTGAAGCGGAACCATTCGCATTGACATAACGGTATCTTGAATATCATTTATTATTTTATGCAGCTGCCGTGCTTCTTTAACAAAGCTTTCAAGCTCAAGCCCATCAAGCTCCGGATTTTGTGTAACCATCGCTTCTGCGATAACAAGCTCTCCCATTAAGTTAACAAGTGAATCCAATTTACTTACATTTACGCTGATAACATGCTGCGTAACAGTTTTTTTAGCTTCAGCTACTGCATTATTAACAGTTGCGGTATTATTGCTTTTTGTTTCTGACGAAACCGGTGATAATACTTCTTCCTGAGGTGTTTCAATTACTTTTGGTTCTACGGTTTCATAATTCATATTTTCATCTCCAATCTCTTTTAACTCAAGAGACTTTAAGTAAATGGTTTCCTGCAAGATATTATACATAGCATCATACTTCAAATTTGTCGATATTTTCATTATGAAGCCGCTTCTTTTAATGATTCCGGCTGAGTTTTCGTCCATAATATTTTCCGGAACATGAGACTCAACCGTAACCTTACCTTCAAGATTATGCAAAAGAGTATAAGCGCGAATATTTTCCATTTCGCTTCCGTCTTCAAACATAATCTTCGCATTATAGTATTTTTTTGAGCCGGAATCGGATATGTTATCACCAAGCAAATCAAATTCCATTTTTTTAAGGTATATTGTTGAAGCAATGATGTTTTCTAATTCATCAAGGGAAAGCCTTGAAGTAAATTGAAATGAAAAACCGTGCTCTTTTATGTAGTCGGCAGCGGCTTCATCTATTAACATCTTCAGGTATATGTGTAAAATTAGTAACTTTATCGTTTAAATTATAAACGAATGTGTATGAGCGGATATTTTCCATTTCGCATCCGTCTTCAAACCAAATACAGCCTTTATAAGCCTGTCCTTCTGTTGCTGAAGAACTAAGCTCAGCAAGTTTATGTTCTTCTTCTTTTTTGGGAGTATTAACTTTATCACTTTGATTAATTCCGCTTTTAAGATTTTTTAAAAATTTTTCCATGGTCTCAATAATTCCAGACCCGTCAGCCGTCAGGTTTTTCACCTAATTCTATTTTGGCCAATTCAACCTTAATAAAATCCATACCTTCAAGTACATGATCTGTCAAATGGCTGTAATCTATACCAACCGGATTTTCTTCTCTTAAATAATAAAATAAATCCTCAATCGAGTGTGCAACTGATGAAATATTATCAAACATCATCATAGCAGCAGAGCCTTTAATTGTATGCATTATTCTGAATATTTCATTAATAGCATCCATGGTAAAGCCTGATTCGCCTTGATAACATTTTGCTCAAGCTGTTCAAGCAAGTTGTGACATTTCAAAGGTAAACATTTCGAGCATTGAATCTCTGTCAAAATCAGCCAAAATATCATCACCTTTTCATTAAGTATCATGATTACTTTAATTATAGAGTTTTTCAAGACAATGTCAATAGTATTCCTCTATTTTTCCTTTCTGTATGTAGCGGGCATTAAGTATTTATATTTGGTGTTCGTGTGGTTTAAAGATTCAGAATGTCCTATAAACAGATATCCTCCGGGTTCGGTTTGGTCATAATACCTTTGTACAAGCTGATCTCTTGTTTTTGTATCAAAATATATCATTACATTGCGGCAGAATATAACCTGAAACTTCTTTTTAAAATTAAATTTTTCTTCCATAAGATTAAATTTCCTGTAAGTAATCAATTTCTTTATATTATCCACAACAATGCTGTTATCAGCATCATATGGTTTAAAATATTCTTTTTGCCAATTGTTAGGAAGCGATGAAATACTTTCGTTTGAATAAATACCGTTTACTGCTTTATCTAAAACAGTAGATGATATATCTGTTGCAAGCATTTCCGTATTCCAACCCTTATCCGATTTTAAAAAGTCTTGTATAAACATTTGCAGCGTATACGATTCTTCTCCCGACGAACAACCCGCGCACCAAAGACGCAAATCTTTTTCGTGAGAATATTCCGATTTTATAAAAGGAAGTACAGTATCACGGAAATAGTAAAAATGATCCACCTCCCGCATAAAAAAGGTATGATTAGTTGTTATTTTATCAATAAAAGTGGTTACAGCTTCACCTGTATGGTCGTTTACAAGATAATTATAATAGTCTGTGAAGTTTTCAATTTTTTTATCCTGTAAAACAGAACGAAGCCTTGAATAAACAAGGGAACGTTTTTCATCTCCCAAGCTTATTCCAAAATTTGTCTTTATATAATTTCTTATCATTTCAAATTCTTTTTCAGTAATGTCCTTCATACATCTTCTCCCAATTTATTTTTTCAATTATAATATAAAATAATATTTATCGGATTATTAATAATATTTGTTAATTAATCCGCCTATTACGGGTGTCAGGAGGAATTTATATTAAAACTGTCGGCGTTGTTGCAGAGTACAATCCATTTCATAACGGTCATGAATATCACCTATCCGAAGCTAAAAGAATCACCGGGAGCAAATACTGCGTTGTTGTAATGAGCGGAAACTTTGTGCAAAGGGGTGAACCGGCTATTTATGACAAATTTTTAAGGACGCATTGCGCCTTGTTAAACGGAGCCGATTTGGTTATCGAACTGCCTGTTTTTTCAGCAACCGCAAGCGCTCAATTCTTTGCTCGAGGAGCGGTTAATATATTAAACGGTTCACATATAGTTGATTTCATATGTTTTGGTGCGGAAGACGCCAACATTGACAAATTAAAATGTTATGCCGATTTCCTTTCCGCAAATGACTCTGCATTTATAGAAAAAATCAAGGAATATCTATCTTATGGTTTATCTTACCCTGCTGCTAGGGACAAGGCGTTTAAATCGTTTGGGTTTAACACTGATGAAGCGGAAAAACCCAATAATATTTTAGGCATCGAATATTTACGTGCTCTTAATCAAAACTCTTCTAAAATAATACCGGTATGCTGCGAAAGAATTCTTGCAAATTACCATGATAACGAAATACATTCACACATCGCTTCTGCAACTGCGATAAGAAAACAAATATTAAAGAGCGGTCTTAATAGTGTAAAAAACACAATACCCGAAAACGCTTACCGGCTTTATCTTGAAAAAGCCAATACTCATAATTACAATAAAATGAGCCAAATATTGCAATACATTATTAAAAATTCAAATTCAGAAGAATTAAAAAACATTTTAAATGTTGTTGAAGGTATTGAAAACCGTATAATAAACAGCTCGTCACGTTACTATAATATAGAAGATATTATATCAGACATTAAAACTAAACGCTATACCTTTACAAAAATTCAACGCACGATTCTGCACATAATTTTACAAATCACCAAAAACGATTTTGAACAATATCAAAAAAAATCATGTTCATATATTCGTGTGCTTGGGTTTAAAAAAGAATCAGGAGAATTATTATCGCGTCTTGAATCTGAATCTGAATTTCCTGTTATTACAAATTTAAAAAACGCCGAACATAAGCTTGATTCTGCCGCTATGAAATTTTTGGAAAAGGAAGTCGAAGTTTCAGATTTATATTATCTGACAAACGGTATTGCATGTAAAAAAAAATATGACTACCATGTCCCCATGGTAATCATATGAAAAAAATCACTTAAGTGTGAATGATTATACTTGCAAAGTTATTTAATTGCCAACCCATGCGCTACGGTTGGTAGGGTTAGACGCATAAGGTTGGCATTCTTTTTTATTTGTGATTTTTATTTTTCATTTTTAGCAATTATAAGCGCCTTGGCTAATTGGTCAGGGCAGGAAGTTTCTTTCCTGCCGCATTTAACTCCGCTTAACTTATCAATTACTTCATCAACAGTCATACCGTCTACAAGCTTACCTATACCGCTTAAATTACCGTTACAGCCTGCTGTAAACATTACATTTTTAACCTTGCCGTCGTCGATGGCAAATTTTATTTCCTGCGAACACACGCCGCTTGTTTTATATTTAAATTTATCCATATTTTTTATCATACCTTTGCGTCGATTTCTTTTGCTTGATGTTTACCTACCGTATTTTCAAAAAATTTTTTTGCAAAATCAAGCTGAGATTCGTCTTTTTTCCTTGTAACGGTATTTGTTTCTCCGCCCGAAACATAAGTTTTGCCGCATTCGGGGCAAATGGATGTAAAAATCGAAATTGTATTGCTTACAACTTCTTTACCTTCTTCATTTGCTTTTGCAGATTCACGCGAATAATGCTCCCGTTCGTGACTGGCAACAGCAGTTGCCGCCATATCCGGCGAAAGCTTTGTCGGCGCTTTAAATGAAACTCCCGGATCGTTTGAGCCGTCCTGATACTTTCTGTTTTTACAGGTTTCGCATTCTTTAATCCCACCCATTTTCTTTTGCTTAATACCGGATGAGTTATTTTCTTCCACCTTGTTTTTTAACGAAATATTAGCATTATATAATTCATTATTATTATTAACGCTATTATAATCGTTATTCGCGTTATTAATTCTCATAAAATCTGACACAAAACCATCCCTTCCATGGGTTTATAATAATTTTCCATTAAAAATTCATATAAAATTCACATAATAATTATATCGTACAAAACATAAAAAAAATTAACGCTTTCCCTTTAATAACGCTGTATTTCCCCGTTCGCATTTATTTCCCCAAGAATCAATTAATTTATCATCCCTGTACACGCAAATCATTTCGCAGTCATTAGCGCAGCCTCCGCAGTTAACACCCTTTGTAATAAAATTTACATTTGTAATATCAAAGTTAAATTCTTTTTCAACAGAGCTTTTTTTAGCTATTATTGCAACTCCGTAAGCACCGGCTAAATGACCGTTATCATCAACTGCGACCTCATGCCCTATTGCGTCTTCAAAAGCTTTTTTAACACCCTTATTTTTACTTACTCCGCCTTGAAACACAACCGGCGCATATATTTTTTTACCCTTGCAGACATTATTTAAATAATTTGTTACAACCGCTTTACAAAGTCCGGCGATAATATCGTTTTTACTATGACCTATCTGTGCCTTATGTACAAGATCCGATTCCGCAAACACAGTACAACGCGCGGCTATCGGTGTTGGGTTATCGCTGGTTAAGGCAATTTCACCAAATTCCTCCACTTCCACACCAAGCCTTTTGCCTGACTAGATAAAAATGAACCCGTTCCCGCAGCGCATAATGTGTTCATGGCATAATCCACCACAATACCGTTTTCCACCAATATTATTTTTGAATCCTGCCCGCCGATTTCAAATATCGTTCTGACATCCGGGTGTTTTTCAGTTGTTCCGACAGCGTGAGCGGTTATTTCATTTTTAACAACCGAAGCTCCTGTAACGACTCCAACAAGCTTTCTTGCGCTACCGGTTGTACCAACGCAAACAACTTTATATTCGTTGTCGTTAAAACCGTTTTTTAAAATATTAATCAAATTTTTAGCCGCCGCAACAGGATTTCCCTCCGTCCAAATATAACCGCTGGATAAAATCTCACTTTTTTCGTCTATAATTACGCCCTTGGTTGAAATTGAGCCAATGTCTATTCCCAGATAAGCTTTTTTCATCTGCCTGCTTCCTTTCTCATTTTAATCATGTCGTAGAACGCTTCAAGCCTTGTTTTTACCCCGGCATCGGATGTTTGCGAATCAAAACTAAAATAAAGCACGGGTATTTTATAATCAGAACTTATATTTTGTAAAACCGGCATCGCATCCATCTCCGGAGTACAGCCAAAGGATTTTATATGAATTATTCCATCGTATCCTTTTTTTGCAAATTTTAAAGCTTGTTCAATAGTCGACATACTTGTTGCGCCCATATTATACTTTGAGTAGCCCTTTATATTTGTCAGTATGTCCTTTTCCTGATAATGAAATAAACTGTTTGATACGTTCATCCACCTTTCAATAACCATTCCCATTCCGGCAAGCTCCCGCTCAATATTATGGTTGCCGAACGGTTCCATGATGGAATAATACTCCCCTACTATTCCAACCCTTAACGGCTTTTTAGGTGTTGAAACAGGAATAGCTTTAAATCTTTTGATATAATTATTTGTAAGGTATTCAAGCTCCTTACGGCTCTCAACATGTCTAAGCCCTTCCAAAAAACCTGCGTAAACCTTTTCAAACGATCCCTTAGTCAGCTCAAACCCAATGTTTTTACGCACAAAATCATCCACTGTGTCCATACATTCAACCATTTTTAAAGCTGTTAAAAGAGCGGTTGTAACTTTCGGAAGCGAAAGGTCAGGATTTATTTTTTTAAATTCTCCGTAAAAAGTTTGCGGTTTAGAATAATCCGCTTTCGCGAGATTTATAAAATCTATATTTTTACCTAAATCTTTAAGTATCTGTTCGTGCAATTCGCCGTAATATCCGAGCCTGCACGCACCGCCTACTTGAATTAATGTGTCCGCACCTTTTTCTATTGCTTCAAGATAACATCCCAAATGTATTTTAAACGGCGCACATACATAATCCGGTGAGTATTTGCTCCCAAGCTCCAATGTCTTTTTGGTTAGCGGCGGAGGTGTTATGTATTCCGAATCAAGACCTCTTGTCATTAAATATTCTATAGGTATGCAATAATTTCCAAAGTGAGGATACGTTATTTTTCTTTTATTCATTTCGCACCGTCCTTTTTTATAACTGTAATCCCGCTGTATCGGATTTTATCCTAAAACTTAATATATCAACAAAGCTTTCTAACCGTGTTTCAATACCGCCTGCCGCTTCTTGGTTATCTAACAGCAGATTTAGCATTGGTTTGTCTTTAATACGCCTTATTATTATCTCGTTTACAAGTGAATCCGGTACGCAGGGAAACGCGCTCATTAAAATAATTCCGTCAACCTTATCTTTATATTCCAAAACTGCTCCGACAAGCTCTTTATTATAAATCCACGGTAATGTGTCGGAAAACTCATTTGCGCGCTCTCGCGCTTTTTTCCTGTCCACAATATCTGCGATTATCGGAGTAACGTTAAGCGATTTCAAAAAGTTTATTACCGGTTCTCCAATAAGCGAATCGTATACATTATAACCGTGTCCGACTATTAAAACTTTTATTCCGCTTTTGGAAAACAATTCGGCTTGACGCCTTAAATTCTCGTCATGCTCCATCTTTTCAGCTTGTTTTGCCATCATGTAAGATAAAAAAACATGATGTTTCTTTTTTCCAAGCTCCTTGCCCAATGTTAAAAAAGCAGACATCTCATTTTCCGATTTACGTGCGTCTATATTGTAATCAATAAGCTTAATATTCTTTTCTCGAAAAGTATTTGCAACAATATCATAAAGAGCCAAAAACTTTGTACATAAAATATCACGCGTTCCAAAATTGGAAATTCGCGGAACAAAAATATAATCGCACTTATCAATTAAAGCATCCACATGTCCCAAATATATTTTTGAAGAAAGACATGCTTCGTCGATTGCGTACATTGTACCCTTTCGTAATATTTCCCTATTCGTGTTAGGGCTTGTTAGTGTTGTAATATTTAAATTTTCAAAAAATGTTTCCCATAAAGTTTGATACCTGTAATATAAAAACGCTTTTGGTATGCCTAACGTCATGATTTGCACCTTCTTTCTATACAAGTATTTAAATTGTATCTTAACCGCAAATAAATGTCGAGTCACAAATAAAATTGAGTTCATATACTAATTAATAATAATTAAACTGTGGAGTGTATGCCATGTACCCAAAATATCCGTATTATTCGCATAAAGAAGAATGCTCCGAAATCCCTTTAAGTTTCCCGAAACAACATCAAAATTCTCAGCCGGGAATGGAATATTTAATGTCGCCCCGCCCTATTTTTAATAATCCAGAATATAAACCAAATGATAAGTTAAAAGGTAAAACCGCTGTTATTACAGGCGGCGACAGTGGAATTGGACGCGCTGTTGCGGTTGCGTTTGCAAAGGAAGGCGCAAATATTGTAATATCGTTTTTGGATGAAAAAAGAGATGCTCTTGAAACAAAATATTGGGTTGAAAAATATGGCGCGAATTGTATGGTAATACCCGGCGATTTAAGAAACCCCAAAATGTCCGGCTTTATTGTGGAAAAAACAATGGAAAAATTCGGCTCGCTTGATGTTTTAGTAAATAATTGCGCCGTCCAATATGTTCAGCCGTCCATATTGGAAATTACTGATGAACAGTTGCATAATACTTTTGCAACAAACATATTCAGCTTTTTCTATTTAACAAAAGCGGCTTTGCCGCACATGAAAAAAGGAAGCAGCATAATTAATACCGCTTCCATAACAGCATTTTCGGGTAAGGATAATTTAATAGATTATTCCGCAACAAAAGGTGCGATAGTATCTTTTACGCGTTCGCTCTCGCTTTCATTATCAAATGATGAGATACGCGTAAACGCAATATCGCCCGGGCATATTTGGACTCCGTTGCAACCTTCGTCATTTGATGCGAACACTGTTTCCCGGTTTGGTACAGATACGCCTATGAAACGGGCGGGTCAGCCGTTTGAGCTTGCGCCGGCTTACGTATACTTAGCCTCAGACGATTCTAAATACGTTTCGGGACAAATTATTCATATATCCGGGGGATATACTTTTAATTAGTAACATTAATGATTAAATAAAATTATACGCATTTTTATTTTATATTTATCCGCACGTTTTACAATATTCGTATAAAAAACATTCCGAGCATCTTGGTTTAATTGCTTTACAAATTGCTCTGCCATGTGCGATTAATTGAGTGTTGTACCTAATCCAATGCTCTTTCGGTAAAAGCTTCATTAATTCAAATTCTATTTTTACCGGGTCGTTAATATCTACAAACCCAAATTTGCCGCTTAACCTAGCCACATGTGTATCTACAACTATACTAGGTATATTAAAAATATGACTTCGTACAACGTTGGCGGTTTTTCTGCCAACACCCGGAAACTCAATCAGTTCATCTATATCCGACGGCATTATACCGTTATGTTTTTCTGTTAAATGTTTTGCGGATAAAATAATATTTTTTGCTTTATTATGATAAAAGCCTGTTGATTTTATATCTTCTTCAAACTCGTTAAGGTCAGCGTTTGCAAAAGCTGCAAGGCTGCCGTACTTTTTAAACAGCTCCTTTGTTACAATATTTACTCTGTCGTCCGTGCATTGTGCGCTTAATATTGTTGCAAAAAGAAGTTCATATTCATTTGTATAATTTAAATAACACTTATCCTGTTCCGGATAATATTTATCCAAAAGAAACAGGATATTTTTAACGCGTTCTTTTTTTGTCATATGTCCACAGCCTTTGGATTTATGTTTTTGTTCAGGTAATTGAAAAATATATAACTATCTTTTTTTGCGGGTTTAGAATTAAAAGGTATGCTTTCGTAAGATTCAAAAGCGGGTGTATCGCATTCGGCAAGCCATGAAATTATGTTATACGTAAAAAACGATAAATAAGTGTTTTTTATGATATAGCTTAATTGATATTCATTAATATTTTCAATATATTTTCCAAGCTTAATCTCGTTGTGATAAAATTTTCGTTTTATTTCCTTGTCAATACTTTGTGCGCACCAAGACGGCAATTCGCTTGTATTGCCGCTTTCAAGTATGTCGTAACGCAGCAATTCCGCTGAAATATCTTTATTTAAACATTTTTCTTGTGAAAACTCGTACAGGTTGTCATACATTTTAAGTCTGTTATGGGATATATCAAAATAACCTTTACACTTCCAAAACTCCGCAAGAGCGCAATAAAAGTCAAACGGTGTTTTAAAAAATCCCATAAAGTATTTTATGGAAGCTTTGTATCTGCCTGTATTATAAAAAATATCAACCATTTTTTCAATGTCTTTAAGTTGAAAAATTTCACCGCTCTTTAATTGGGATGTCAGAAGAATCTCATACGGTGCATCTTCTTTAAATTTAATTCCGTAAAAATCGGCGTTTTCTCTTAACGCAGAGCCGTGTAAGGAGCTTTAAAAAACCCAATTGCAGCATATCCGGCTTTACCTTGTAAACCTCATTAAAAGAATTTTTAAATGTTTCATAATCCTCGTAAGGCAATCCCGCTATTAAATCCAGATGCATATGTATATTGTTAAAGCTTTTTATTTTTTCAGCATTATCCAAAAGCTTTTTCGTATTCATACTTCTGTTTACAGCGGTAAGAGTGCGTTGATTTGTAGATTGAACGCCTGCTTCAAATTGAAAAAGACCCTTCCTTGCACGTTTTAATAATGCCAACATATCGTCGTCTAATAAATCCGCTCCTATTTCAAAATGAAAATTTGTAACTCCATTATCCTCATCAATTAAAAAATTCCATATTTTTTTTGCACGCTCTTTATTACAATTAAATGTTCTGTCTACAAATTTTACCTGAGGTGTCTTGTTTTTAAAGAATATGCTAAGTTCGTTAAATACTCTGTCTAAGTTTAAAAACCTAACTCCGCGCTGAGATTGTATATATGCGGATTGAAGACAATAAGCACAAAAGTACGGGCATCCACGAGATGATTCATAATAGACAATTCTATTTTTAAATACGTCTAAATCCTGATACGCGAATTTAAGGTTATTTAAATCCGGGGGAATCGAATCCTCATTATGGTAAATCTCTCCGTTTTTTATAAAGGAAATACCTTTTATCCCGCAAAGTAAATCTAATTTTCTAGTTTCCACAAGATTTAACGTTTCACTTAAAACCTCCTCGCTTTCGCCTCTGATTATAATATCGCTATCCGGAAAGTAAACGGGATTGTAAGTAACTTCATTCCTCCCAAAATAATTATTGTTTCCGGCATTATCTTTTTAATTGAATTTATAAGTCTTTTTATAATACTAATATTCCAGATATAACATGAAAACCCAACACAATCCGGTTTTGCGGCAAAAATTTGAGCAAGCATATAATCTTCGTTTTGATTTATTGTAAATTCCAAGATTTTTATATCCTTAATCGAACAATTTGCCGCTAAACTCATAACCGCAAGCGACGAATGAATATATTTTGCGTTAACCGCTATTAATAATAAATTAATAAAAATCACATTCCTTTCATGAGCTTATTAATAAATAACACAAAGAATTTTCATTTATATACCGCCCACATTTTTCTAATCTCTGGGAAAATTATATCTGTATGCCATGCTTTTTTAGTATTTATAAGGCTGTTTGGATCGTTTACATAAAAATATCCGTCGTCGTCATATCCCCTTAATATGATATAATGCCCTGAATTTGTAAAATTCCCCGCATTCATCAACGCAACAATCATCATATCGTTATCTAGAAATGTTTTAACTAAATCCGGTTTAACCGTAAGCTTTATGGATTTAAGACCTAATTCTAAAGCTCCTTTAGTAAAAAGCGTTTCAATTGTTCCGACATTTTCTGTGTAAAAACCATTTTTGTTACTAAATTTTCCTATTTCATAAGGATTTTTTGAATTATCTTTTGTATAATAACACAATATCATAGAAAGACAAGCAGGTTCGCAGCCGCTTGTTGCAAGTACAGTTTCTTTTCCATATTTTAAAAATGCCCATCTTTTATCCCATTGTAAAAACAACGGAACGCTATCTGTTGCAAGGTCGTTTGATATATCAATCTCCCTTTGTGTATAAAGCGAATCTTTTAACATTTCATCATAATATTCTAAAACCACTTTTGTTTCAGGGTAATTTTTAACCATATTAAGCAGATATTCCGGATAATCAACAGCATATACCGAAATTGCAGGTTGTAAAAGTAATATTAAAAGTAAAATAATTTTTTTCATTAGTATTAAATTTCCCTTCTATCATTTTTAGATATATATTTTTAACTTACCTTAACTTAACTATACTTGCGAAATTAATCTTTTTTCAATTCAAATGCGATAGTTGACCAAGTTTTTAAATATAGTTTACAGGATTATTAAAATTATTTATACTCGGGGATTAATTTTTACCACCCCATGTGTAACGGTTGGCTATATTTTATCGTTGGGTTGGCATTCCTTTTTTTTTTCACAAGTATAATTTAAAAAACCTGCCTTTTTTAGGCAGGTTTTTTATAGTTAACGTTAAGCTTTAATTTCTATTCTAAAAGGCGAAGCCGGAAACCCCTCTGAATTATATAAATTTGCCGTCGGATTATCCGCCCACGCATACCTTATAAATTTTGGATTGTATTCAGCTTTGCAATATACAATAACGGTATCGCCGTTAATTTCTGCTTCCGCTTTAAAGCAGCCTCCGTATTCCGTTTCAATTTCAAACCGTTCCGGTACACTTCCTTTTGTAATAAGACCGCTGCCAACATGATTAAAAGAAATTATAATTTTATCGTCTATAAAATTTACACTGCGTACCGCTGGCCTTGAATATATTATATCCTCACCGTAGGCAAGAGCTTGTGCCGCTATAGCCAATCTTTCACCTACTGTTTTTTTATCCAATGGATGAAGGTCGTTATATTCCCCGCAGTCGATTGCCGAAGCCATTGCCGTATTAGGTATACTAAGGCACATAAGCTGTTTTTCACGAAGCTCAGCCCATTTACTTTTTGGGTATGCGGCTGATTGGGCTTCAAAATTAGCAAGCAAAGTAAAAATAAACGGAAAATCCTTTTCCCATTTAAGCCGCCATTCATTGATTAACGCTTTCATCAATTCTGTATAATTATCTGGGCAGTGCGTATTTGATTCACCTTGATACCATATTGCGCCGGTTATTGGATAACCAATAATAGGAGAAAGCATTGCGTTATACAATCCTGCTGGCTTTGTATAGAAAAAAACGTTTCCCGGCATAGGACGCATTACACAGCCGATTCTATATTTCCATTTGCCTAAAAGACCGACCTCGCCGCACTCTGATATTATTTTATAAGGTTTATCTTTTACAAAACCGCCTATGCCGTTATTACTAATAACGCGTACCGATATAACGTTTTTACCCGTGCGGAGCATACCTGTGGGAAGCTTAAAAATACTCGGCGGGTATTGGTATTCTATCCTGCCCGCAAATTTACCGTTTACATACACAAAATCGCTGTCAACCACCCGCCCTAAATGCAGTTCAGCCGGTTTGCCGGCCATTTCCTGCGGGATGTCAACTGTTTTTCTGAACCAAACAGAGCCGTTTATATGTAATTCTTTATACCAGCTTTCGGTAAGCTCTCTTTCACTCCATAAAGAATCGTCGTATTCAGGTGATTCCCACGCTTCTTTTTTTCCAATATCTTTTCCGTCAAGCTCGCTGTACCACTCCTGCATATTTTTTTCGCCGCTATTTTCCGTTTCTTTTACGTATTTTTTATTTATGCATTTTTCAAGCTCACGCATACAATCCGGAAAATCTTTTAACGAATTACGGCTCATCCACGCTTCAGCTGTTGAACCGCCTGCTGCGCAGCATATTAAACCTATCGGAACATTGTATCTTTCATATAATTTTTTTCCGAAAAAATAAGCGACAGCGTAAAAATTATCAATGCTTTCATTAACAGCGTATTGCCAACTGCCTTCATATAATTGCTGCTCGTTATTAAAATCATAAGCTTTTTTAACCACAAACGCGCGGATATCTGGGTAATTAACGTTTGCAAATTCATTTTCAAACATTCGCCTAACTCTTGTTACAGGAAGTTCCATATTAGACTGCCCGCTGCAGAGCCATACATAACCAACTTTTACATCTCTAATAACCGCATCGCCGATTGTAAGCTCGTAAGAGTCGCCAAATTCTCCTGCGTCAAAATGTATTTCCCAATAACCGTTTTCATTTGCAATAGTTTCATATTTATTACTTAAAAATGTTGCGGTAACTTTTTCTCCAACATCGGCAGTTCCCCAAATTTTAGCGTTTTTTTCAATTATCATTCCATCGTTTATAATTGCTGGTAACCGTATTATTTTAATCATCCCCTTAATTTTTTCCCTAAATTTAACATAGATGAGGTTAAGGGTCAATCATTGAGTGTGAGTAATAATAAAATGCACGGAAAGTAAAAATCCTTTCCGTGCATTTTTTATTTAAAATTTATAAAAGAATAACCACATTGTTAATAATTTAACATATATGACATTTGATCTTGCTCGCCATTATTATTATACGCAAGTATAGTTAAATAATAGTAACTTATGCTTGGAATTGTAGCTTTCCACACATACAAGCCATTTTCAGTTGATGAATAACTAACGGGATAACTGCTGCCGTAATCATCATAAACTCTTATATCATTTACATATGGGTCTGTAGTAATAATGAGAACATAATCATTATAATATTGATCTCTTGTATGGGTAACATTCTTTATTAGTTTACCGGAACCATAACTACTGCCTATACTAAATGTTTTTTCATATTTTTTCCTGCGCTGTCGTATGCAATTGCTGTAAAACTATTTGAATTGGTTGAATTAAGCTTTACCGATATCTCAAAAGTTCTATAATTCGAACTGTCTTTATATGAGGTATATCTGCTTGTAGTACGATTGTAATTGTCGTAAATTTCTACTTCTACCGCGCTTAAGGACGTACGAACGGACACATAAACCGTATCCCCGGCATAATAAGTTCTATTATCGTAAGTTATATCATTTATAGAAATCGGGTCGCTTGGACGTTCTCCCTGCACTGTCAGCGAAACTGTTTTGTCATCCATTACATAAAATACATCTGTACCTACTTCAATTGAGAAAGTTTTATCACCCTTCTCTGTCATCTTAATGTCAAAGGTGAATGTACGATTTCCGCCGGCAGAAACAACCGCATAAACTGTTTGTTCATAAGTCTTGTTTGTTGATTTATCAGTTAAGCGAACTCTTGTAACTCCATCTGTAGCAACAACCTGTATCTTTGCGTTTTCGTTAAGATATGGTTTTGCTTCATCTGCATATGCGTTTGAAACGGATATCCCCTGTGTTACAGATACCAATACTGTTTTAATTGCTTCATTATTATAACCGGAAGCATCGCCTGCTTGAACCTTGTATTGAATCGCTGCAATTGTTTGCGTTGTTGGAGTATAACGTAAAGTAAAGCTGCGATAATTTCCAGTTTGAACATATTGTGACGAGGTAGCTAAAACTCTTCCCGCACTGTCCAAAAGGTTTACGCTGGTTGTATATTCATTCGCCATTGCTGTTACAATCAATTCTTCGCCTACCATTACCTGTTGATTTACTTGAAGTAACCGATATAACTTCCGGCTTAGGAACTTCCTTCGGCCTTGAACGCATAATAACGGAACGAGATGTTATCCCAGTAGGTATCACAGTTGATAATATCAGCTATCATAATATTTGGCATTAATGTTCTATCGTCAATTACCATAGAAGGCGTATCATAAGTTTTTGTAACTCCGTTTATAGTTACTTTGTTTGTATAAATCGTGTGAGTTGAAACAACGCCGTCTTTTGTCATTGTCATTGTATTGGTGTTTGGATTCCAAACTAAGTCAATACCAAAAATCTCAGTTGTCTGCCGGATTGGAACCATAAGTCTGTCCTTTATTATTTGAGGCAAAACAACAACACCCGACTCATCTTTAACTCTTGAAAGTCAACCTGCGTTCCATCATGATAAACTCTTACGTTTGACGCATAAATATTACCTGCACCAAATGATCAAAAATCCCAAAATAATTAAAAGCATAAAAATCATTCGTTTTTTCACAATAACTCCTCCTTAAAAATAAATTAATTTCGCCGTTTAATATAATTAAGGAATACCAGAGAAACACCGAATCTCCGATGTTACGGCTTTTTTTTAGTAAAATTTGTATAATTACAACTTAATTATAACTTATTCTTTCAATTTTTAGAAGCAAATCATAAATTTTAACATAAATTTAATAATCGGATTTTGAATTTCTTTATTATTATTGTATTTTTTACACAAATTATTTATAATTAATAAATTTATGAGGTGGATTTATCTATGGAAGAAATGAAAAAGCTTGTTGAAATTTTAAATGTGGACAAATTGTCTAAAGCATATTATCAAGAAGACAAAGAAATTATGAGCGACCATGAATACGACATCCTTTACGATAAGCTTGTTAAAATGGAAAACGAAAAGGAAATGTGTCGCTTTCAAACAGCCCAACTTTAGAGTCGGGTTTGAAGCGGTGGATAATCTTAAAAAGGTGAAACACGAAATTCCTTTGCTCTCACTTGATAAAACAAAGCAAGTTAGCGATCTTAAAGATTTTCTCGGGGAGAACGAAGGTATTTTATCTTGGAAGCTAGACGGGCTTACTGTTGTTTTAAAATATAAGGACGGAAAGCTTTTTCAGGCAATAACGCGCGGTAACGGTTTAATAGGCGAAGATATAACTCATAACGCGTTATTTTTCAAAAACATTCCCCTTAAAATTTCTTATACCGGTGATTTAACAGTGCGTGGAGAAGCTGTTATTTCGTATCTTGATTTTGAAAAATTAAATGAAAAGCTTGAACTTGAAACAGGCGAAAAATATAAAAATCCCAGAAATTTATGCAGCGGCACTGTACGTCAGCTTGACAGCGAGGTTTCGGCAAAAAGGAATGTACATTTTTTTGCGTTCGGTGTTGTTAAATCCGATATGGATTTTAATGATAAAAAACTAAATATTCTTTAACTATCTTAAAGAGTTGGGTTTTGAATGCGTTGAAACAGTGCCGGTGAACGCAGCGACAATAGAAAATGAAGTACAAATTTTTGAAGAAAAAATCAACGAAAATATTTTTGCATCAGACGGGCTTGTGCTAACATTTAATTATATCAGTTACAGCGAATCATTAGGACGCACATCAAAATTTCCGAAGGACTCCATTGCGTTTAAATGGAAGGATGAAATAAGAGAAACAAAGCTTTTAAAAGTTGAATGGAACACATCAAGAACAGGACTTATCAACCGGTTAGCCATTTTTGAGCCGGTGGAGCTTGAGGGAACAACGGTTAACCGTGCAAGTCTCCATAATGTAAGCATTATCGAAGGGTTGAGCTTTGGATTTAGATGTAATTCAAGTTTATAAAGCAAATATGATAATACCTCAGGTTGCTGATAATATAACACGTTCCAATACAATAAAATCTCCCAAAGTATGTCCGGAATGCGGCGGTGAATCTGTTTTAAGAGAAATAAACGGAGTAAAGGTTTTACTGCGATAAACCGAACTGTAAGGCACAGTTAATCCGCGCCCTCACCCACTTTGTAAGCCGCGACGCATTAAATATCGAAGGTTTATCGGAAAGCACAATCGCTAAATTAATGGAAAAAGGATTTTTAAACGACTATACCGATATCTTCAAGCTTGACAGCTATAGAGATGAAATAGTTAATATGGAAGGTTTCGGCGTTAAGTCCTTTGATAATTTAATAACTTCCATTGAAAAATCAAAAAATACCCGGCTTTTTAATTTTATTTACGCATTGGGCATAACATGTTGGACTTTCAAACGCAAAATTGTTATGCGGACATTTTTCAAATGATTTAAACAGTATTATGAACACCTCTGTTCCGGAACTTTCCTCTATAGAGGGTTTTGGGAGTGCAATATCGGAATCTGTATTTAATTATTTTCATAACGAAAAAAATCTCCGGATTTTAAATGACGTATTGGAATTTATTAAATTTGAGGATGACGCTCCGCTTGATGGTGTTTTAAGCGGTCTCACCTTCGTTGTAACCGGTGATTTAAATATATTTGAAAACAGAAAAAAATTACATCAATATATAGAAAGCCACGGCGGGAAAGCCGCAACATCGGTCACATCAAAAACTTCGTATTTGATTAATAATAATATATCTTCCGGTTCATCTAAAAATAAAAAAGCAAAGGAGCTTAATATACCTATTATTACAGAAGAAGATTTTAACCGAATTACAAAAGGCGAAAGTCAAATGTGAAAATTATTTTTACTTGACAGTTTTATGGTAAGTATATATAATCGACTGTAAAGCAAAATGCTTTACAGCTTAGTGTCGAAATGAGAGAACTCATATGGATAAAACCCTATTTAATACATTGTTATATGATTTTTACGGTGAACTTTTATCAGAAAAACAAAACAAATTTATGAAATGTATTTTTTAACGATTATTCACTTATGGAAATATCCGAATGCGTTGGAATATCCAGGCAAGGTGTACGGGATAATATTGTAAGATGTGAAAAAGCTCTTTTAAAAATTATGAAGATAAGCTTTCCCTTGTTGCTTCGTATTTAAAGAGGAAAGAAGAACTTGACCCGTTGATTTTAGAAATTGATTCTCATTTATCGGCACATTCCGGCAATGACGTTTTATGTAATACATTAGAAAAAACGAAAAATTATTTACTTGATTTTTTTACGTAATATCCAATATCATTTTATCGGTTAAGGAGGGAAAACCATGGCGTTTGAAAGTCTTTCAGAAAAATTAAAATCTGTGTTTAAGCAATTAAATTCCAAAGGGTCTCTTACAGAAAAGGACGTCAAAGAAGCTCTCCGCGAAGTAAAGCTTGCGTTTTAGAAGCCGACGTCAATTTTAAAGTCGTAAAGGATTTTATGAATAAAGTGACGGAAAAAGCAATCGGCGAGTCTGTTTTAAAAGCCTGACACCCGGTCAGCAGGTTATAAAAATCGTAAATGACGAATTAACGGATTTACTCGGAAGCTCAAACTCAAAACTTACTTTTTCGTCCAAGCCTCCAACGGTTTTCATTTTGGCAGGTCTTCAAGGTGCCGGTAAAACAACTGCAGCCGGTAAGCCGCATGCTTTTAAAAACAAAATAAAAAACCCTTGTTGGTGGCATGCGATATTTACCGGCCTGCCGCCATTAAGCAGCTTCAAATAATTGGAAGTAATTATAATATCCCTGTTTTTCAAATGGGCGATAAAATAAATCCCGCAGATATTGCCAAAGCAGCTTTAAAGCACGCGCAGGATAATTATTACGATGTGGTGATAATCGACACCGCCGGACGTCTTCATATTAACGAGGAACTCATGGATGAGCTGAATAATATTAAAAAGCTGAGGTGCGTCCGCAGGAAATATTACTTGTTATCGACGCAATGACCGGTCAGGACGCTGTAACCGTTGCTGAAAGCTTTAACGATAAACTCGGTTTAGACGGTATTATAATGACAAAGTTAGATGGCGATACCAGAGGCGGCGCAGCTCTTATCTATAAGACATGTTACAGGTAAACCTATAAAATTTGTCGGAATGGGCGAAAAAGCAACTGACCTTGAACCATTTTATCCGGATAGAATGGCTTCCCGAATACTCGGCATGGGCGATGTTTTGTCGCTGATAGAAAAAAGCACAAATGGCTTTTGACGAAAAAGAAGCTGTTGAACTTGAAAAAAAATGCGTACTCAAGATTTTTCATTGGAAGATTTTTATTCACAGCTTCAACAGGTCAAAAAAATGGGTCTCATTAAGGACATCTTGGAATGATGATTCCGGGTATGAGCGGCGTTAATCTAGATGACGCAGAAGTTGATGAAAAGTCGCTTAATATGTTGAAGCAATAATTCAGTCAATGACACCTACAGAAAGAAAAAATCCGCAGATACTCAACGGTTCCAGAAAAAAACGTATTGCAAACGGAAGCGGCAGATCCATTCAAGAAGTTAACCGATTGCTAAAACAATTTGAAGAAATGAAAAAAATGATGAAAACTATCACCGATGGCACTCGCGGTAAAAAAGGAAGATTTAAAATGCCGTTTATGTAAACCGCTATTAAAATTACGTTGTGAAGATTATTTTTTGCCTTCTATACCTTTAAACAAGGAATCCGGCAAATTATATTTCAAAATATAGATTTTAAACTCGTTGTAAAAAAGGATGTAAACTCATGCACCCTAACCTAACCGGAGCACGGGTTTATATAAGTTTTATTTAAGCGAGTATAAATAGTTGAAAGGAGGTGTCAAAATGGCGGTAAAAATTAGATTAACAAGAATGGGCGCAAAAAAGAACCCATTTTACAGAATCGTTGTAGCTGAGTCAAGAACTCCCCGCGATGGCAGATCAATCGCAGAAATCGGATATTATGACCCAACAAAGAATCCGTCCGTATTAAAAGTCGATGTTGAAGAGGCAAAAAAATGGCTTTCTAACGGCGCACAGCCTACAGATACGGTTAAAACGCTGCTTAAGCGGGCAGGAGCTATATAAAGCTTTTAAGAAAGGACATTGTCAATGAAAGAATTATTAGAAATCATTGCAAAAAACCTTGTTGATAATCCAGAAGCTGTATCCGTAACCGAAGTAGCCGGCGAAAGGTCACTATTTTAGAGCTAAAAGTAGCATCCGACGATATGGGCAAGGTTATCGGCAAGCAGGGTAGGATTGCAAAAGCAATCCGCACTGTCGTAAAAGCCGCTGCAATCCAAGAGGATAAACGCGTTGTTGTTGAGATAATACAATAATTAAAAAATGTTTTTTAAATGCAAATATTGCGTTTGAAAAACTTTTTTTTATTTTTAAATGGAGTAATAAAAGTACTCGACAGTCAAAAGTTCTCAGCAAAAAAATAAAAAAGTGACAAAAAAATTGCTTTTTGCTAAAAAACACCTTAAACTATTAGTTGAAGACTAATTTGATAGGAGGCGAGCATTTAGCAGAGAGCATGTAAACATTTTACCAGAAATAAAAGACATTTGAAAGAGAATCTGCTAAAAAACATATGATAAAATTTTTGAACGATTCATTAATGGGATTCAAAGAATGCTTTACACGAAGAAAAAACATTCGAATGGTTTGTGATTGTTGTAATCGGATTAATGCTATGCACAGACACGCTAGGTGTAACATCAATAATAAGAGAATTGAATATTGCACCGAGTTGGTACACGACATTTATCCATTTCTTCCGCAGTTCAGGGTGGAACTTGAATTCCATACGAGAAAAATGGATTAGCACAGTAAAGATGATGGGACATGTTGTGAAAGCTTGCGATATGTACGTATTAATTGGTGACGGTATAAAAGTACCAAAAGAAGGACGTAAAATGCCAGCAGTTAAAAAACTTCATCAAGAATCCGAAAACTCTGGGAAAGCAGAGTATATCTTCGGTCATCTTTTTGGTGTTATCGGAATTTTGCAGGCAGCACATCCAAATTATTTAGTATTCCGCTAATTGCCAGTATTCAAGATGGAGATGAAGTAATTCGAACATTTACAGATAAACCAGAAGAAGAAGTTTCTCATGTAGTACAGGTAATCCGGCACGCCGGCACAGTGGCCAAACAAATAGGGTCAAGTATTCTTTTAGCTGACAAATATTTTTTAAGCGAAGATGCTCTCAAAGAAGCAGCACAATATATGAACGCCTTGGGCGAACCACTATTACAAATGGTAATAAAAGCTAAGATTTCATATGTTGCTTTTCTTGAACCAAAACCATACAGCGGCAAAGGTCGTCCTCAAACAATAGGCGAGCGAGTTAAACTTAAAACTTTATTTCATACGCACAGGGATCAGTTTACACAAGCTTACGTTTACATGTACGGGAGAGCACAGGAGGTTTTGTATTATTCGGTTGATTTGGAATGGGGCAGCAAACTTCATCAGAAACTGCGCTTTGTCCTTATTGAAATGAATGGAGTTCAATCAATTCTTGCATCAACCTCTATGGTGCTTTCACCATTACAAATAATTGAACTGTATAGTTACCGTTTCAAAATAGAGGTATCCTTTAATGCGCTTAAGAACTCCATATCCGGTTTCATGTATCATTTTTGGAGTAAGCATATGCCGGTACTTAACAAGTATAAAAAAGAAAAGAATAAAGAAGCTCTTTTAAATATCACTGACCCAAAGTCAAAAAAACTAATTTTTGAAACGCTGCGTGCAATTGAAGGATTTGTTTGTTTTTCTACAATATCTCTTGGCTTGTTGCAAATAATGGCACTCAATTTCACTAGTGAAGCGGAAAAACTCGCGAGACGTTACCTCAGAACTAAATCTAATTGTACGTCATCAGAGGCTACTATTGCATTTTCTTTACGTAAATCTATTTTCCTCATTATTGAGAAATACCGTGATTTACCTATAATGCAGATAATTCGTGTAAAACAATGTGACTTTATGATTGAT
>JALQSN010000208.1:0-81550 GCA_023690525.1 Holotrichia oblita
TTAATCGGCGAAGAATTTATCCGAATCTTTGAAGAAGAAGCCAAAAAAATTGGAAGAGTAGATTTTCTTGTTCAAGGAACAATTTATCCCGATGTCATAGAAAGCGGATTAGGCAATGCGGCTTTGATAAAATCGCATCATAACGTTGGCGGATTGCCGGATTATGTTGATTTTAAGGAAATTCTCGAACCGCTCCGCATGCTTTTTAAAGACGAAGTGAGATTGCTAGGAACCGAACTCGGTTTATCTGATAATATAGTTTGGAGACAGCCGTTTCCGGGTCCCGGACTGGCTGTACGCGTAATTGGAGAATTAACTTTTGAAAAGCTGGAAATATTACGTGATGCTGACTATATTTTCCGTGAAGAAATTAGTAAAAGCGGATTATCTAAAAGTATAAATCAATATTTCGCCGTTTTAACTAATATGCGCTCGGTAGGAGTAATGGGCGATGACCGTACTTATGATTATACTTTAGCATTAAGGGGAGTTACTACAAACGATTTTATGACCGCAGATTTCGCGCGGATTCCGTATGATGTTTTAGAACAGGTTTCAGTAAGAATCGTAAATGAGGTTAAGGGGATTAATAGAATATGTTATGATATTACTTCTAAGCCGCCGGCGACTATTGAGTGGGAATGACATTTTGCTTTGCACGGGTTTTCACGACGTTTCAAAAAGCCTTGTATTACCGCACTTCTTGACTGTGTACCCAAACACATCTTGTCGTAATGTGTGCCAAATATTCAGCAAATCGCAAAACTTTTGGCACACAAATTGGCACACATAAAAGAGCATAATAAAGCCCCTGCCAAAATCGGCAAGGGCTTTTATCACGTCCGTCTACTCATTAACATCAATGAGTTGTAGCGAGGTGGAGTTACTACCAATTTGAACGAACGAAGCCCCTACAACGTCCATTGCGGCGGCGCGGCGTTCGGAAAAGCTGTGCGCGTAGTGTTTGCTTATAATTTCAATCGTATCACCCGCGAGAGCGGCGACGTTCACCACGTCAAGCCCGTTCGATATGAGCAAAGAAACGAAGCTGTGACGCATGGAATGAGCGTGAAGCCCACGAGGTAACTCCTTTCGTGCGGTCAAAATACGCTTGACTGCTTTGTTCGGCGCGGCTTTATCCATTAACCCGCCCGTTGTGTTCGGGCAGATAACGCCGTTTTCCTGCCATGCAGAGCCGAGCGACCGGGCATATCCGTCCGACCATGTTTTATGCTCTACCAGTATATCACGCAGGACAGGCGACAACGGGAGTTTACGCCGCGACCGCTTTGTTTTTAATTCGGTCAAGGCTAACCCGTTATGAGTGTCGCCGCAGTTTTTTTCAATACTGACAATGCAGGTATTGAAATCTACGTCAATCCAACGAAGCCCCCGCGCTTCTCCACTCGGAAGTCCGAGCATTAACATCAGTACAAGGGCAACGCGGACAGAGTTATCAATATCAATCTCGTTCAACACGTCAAGGAATATCGGGATTTGTGTATTGTCGAGGTATGCGGGTATATCAGCTTCCCCGATACGAGGTTTAGTAGCGTTTGCGACAGGGTTTTGAAGTAGAATACCGTTCTTAACGCAAGCAGTAAATAAAGCAGACAGCGTATAGGTGATTTTCGACACATACGCCGCCGAGAGTGGCTTAACATCAACCTTTTTATCAAATGCTGTGAGAAGCGGTACGCCGTAGTATTTCGCAACCTTTTCCGCTATTTCTTTGTCGCAATTATTCCCGCTACGAATACGGACAAAAGTGTTATCGACACCGATACCCAATTCTCTTGCAACGAGATTGAAGCCGCCCGCCGTCCGGGACGGCTTTTTTTCATATATCAGTTCGATAAACTCCGGCTTTGCGGCATACACCGCCCGACCACCGCCGCCACCCTTTTCAAGCAGTTCGGCGAATAGCTTTGTAATCATAGGCGAGGTTATCTCTTTAAGTTTATAATTGCCAAGTCGCGGAACGAGGTAGTGTTCAAACAGAAAGTTATCCGCAAGCTGTGTACTCTCCCGCAGTTCGAGTTTTCGCATTTCGGTAAACCATACTATCGCCTGTGCAAACGTGCTTTTTTCGCTTATGTCGCCGCTTTTGAGTAACCCGCTCTCTACCCTCTCCTTGAAAGCGTCAAACGCCTTTTGCAATTCGGGTTGTAGTTTCTTCTTGTTTGTTTCTTTGGCGCGGTAATCTTCACTATAACGCTTGCCGTCTACCATAACCCGCATTTGATATAAGCCGGGACGGTTCTTTCTCTCCGTCACTCCTAACGGTAAGCCGCTTTTAGTTTTCGTCTGTGCCATTGTTTACTCCCTCCGCTTTTCTTTTGCGAATTGTTCACGCTGTTGGATTATTTCATCTTCTGTAAGTTTGCGTTGCCACAATCCTTCTAAATATTCAATTCTTGCTTTGATTGTATATTCTTCTCTATCTTCTTGTGTTTGCTGTAATACAGCCGTAAGCGGTAAGTCACCGCCATTTTCAAGGAGTTTTGCGCGGTAGTTTTGCAATGTATAACTGATTGCTTGAAGTATTCCATTGCGGATAAATTCGTCCGGCTGTTTAAGGTTGATAGCGGTGTTTTTTATTTTGACGTTTTCCGCGTCAATAATGTCGCCAAAAAGATATATTCCGATGTGAGTTAATATAGCATTGCAATTTGAAACAATATGATTTAGTGTTTTAATTTCTAATTCACTTGTTGACATGGGGGTGTCTGTATAGTTATTCAAAAACGCTCTCGCGTCTTTCTCTTTTTTATATAACTTGAAAACATCTATTGTTTCCGGTGCGAGTGGTGTCACTTTGCAAACGTCCGATACGTCGCGTGTATGTGCTTCATCAATACCAAGTAAATAATCAGACGTACAACCGCAAGCAGAACATATTTTATAAAGCGTTTCAGCGTCCGGCAATCTCTGCGAATTTTCGTAATAACCAACCGTCGCGGCAGTTAGTCCGACACGCTTTGCAAATTCTGCTTGCGACAATTCCCCACGTAATTTATTAAGCCGTTCCCCTAAAATTGTAAATCGTTTTTCTTTTTTATTTGCTATATCCCTTTTATCCGGCATTTTATTTTCCGCCTTTCGTTATCTGTTGTTATTGTTAATATATCGCGTCAGTTGTTGGTTGTCAATAGGCTATCAATAAAAATCTTAACAAATGTTGTTATTAACGAGCATTCATTAGTAACTGTTGACGAATACAACAGATATATGTTATAATAATATTAACACAACAGATGATAGGAGGTCGTAAAAATGAAATTGCGGACACTTGATACAGCAATGGACGAAATTAAACAATTAGACCCACATACAAGCCTAACCCGTTATGCTTTACGTCAAGCGGTGTTAGAGGGGCGCATACCGTGCGTTATGGTGGGAAAAAAGCGGTTGATTGATGTAAGCCGAGTATTGGCGTATTTCGCAAATGCGGTAGAAAGCGAGGTGCGACATGACGGCAATTAAAAATGATGTTTCCAACATGAACACGATACCGCGTTTGGCGGCGAAATATCGTGAAAGAGGTGTATCGGAACGGGCTATCCGGCGTTGGGTGGAAGAAGAAGCGTTCCCCGTTGTTCGTGTCGGAATTAAAGTCTTAATAAACGAAAGTAATTTTGAAAAGTTTTTGCAAGGGGGATATTCGAGTGAAAATAATTGATTTTATTCCGACAGGTGCGGCAAACGCTATTTCAATGAAACAATTATCGGATTATACGGGATTAACACCGAGAGAAGCACGTCGAGCGGTATTCCTTGCAAGAAAAGCGAGTGAACCGATTTGTTCGTCATGTGAAGAAAACGACGGCGGCTACTTCATGCCGGACAACCCCGCCGAAGCAATTCCATATTTCAAAATGCAGTTATCACGCATTAAAAGTGCAAATATCGCTCTTGCCGCAGTTAAAAAATATGTAGAAGCAGAGGGCGACGACGCGAGGATATAAAACCCCGTTCCGTTAAGGAGGTGTGCAATTATGGCGTGGATTAAGAGCTATCAAGAATTAAGAAACCACCCCAAAACAAGCCATCTTTCGCGGTTTTGCGGTATACCTCTCGCGCAAGCCATCGGGCATTTACATATTCTTTGGTGGTCTGCCCTTGACTACGCCGATGACGGGGATTTATCTACACTTGACAATGAGGAAATTGCGGCGTTGGCAGGGTGGGACGGTGACGCGGTGGCATTTGTGGAAGCCCTATATCGCGCAGGTTTCATAGATGAAGCTAACGGCGGTTATGTAATCCATGATTGGGGCGAATACGTCGGAAAACTTGTTGACGACCTTGAAAAAAAGCGGGAACAAGACCGCGAACGCGCAAAGACATACCGCGAACGAATGAAAGATCGTCACGCAACCGTCACGCATGATAACGTGACGCATAACGCAATAGTCGCACCTGTAGACAAGACAAGAAAAGAAAAGACAATAGAAGAACAGAATAGCAATACCCCCCTAACCCCGCAAGCGGGGAGGACGCGCCAAAAGTGCGGGAGGTGTCGGCTATTGAGCAATGCTTTAATGAGTTTTGGGAAGCATACCCCAAAAAAATAGCAAAGCAGACAGCTTTCAATGCTTGGAAAAAAGCAAAGCCGACAGCAGAACTTCACGCGAAGATATTAACCGCCATAGAAGCGGCAAAGCGTTCTGATAAATGGCGCAAGGATAACGGGCAATTTATTCCAAACCCGGCAACATGGATTAACGGCGGTTGTTGGGACGATGTTATAACATTACCGCCTGTTTCCGGCGTAAGGGACACACCGCCTACGCCACCGCAAACATTCAAACCGTCAACAGGAGGGAGGACGTTTGATGACTACCGAAACAACAGCGAAACAATTTAACCCTGATTATCACGGTTATCTTAGTATGGACGAAATAATATCCTACGGATTGCCTTATAAGAAATTGCCGCAAACAAAGCAATGCGAATTTTGCGGTAAACTGGTAGAGCCTACGGGCGTAATCTATTCGGGAGAAGTCACTCAATAGCGCGAGGGCGAATGTAGCTGTGAACAAACATAGCAAAAAGCCGCCGAAAACAGGCGCAAAGCCCTACTCACACAAAGAAAGCTTTGGGCGAAGCGTCAAAACGAAATTGACGAGCAAAAAAGAGCGGACAGCCAAAACGAATTTACCGTGTCTGAACTTAAAGCGAAGAATTATCCGCTCGACCCCTCCGAAACACCACCAATGTTTGTTTGTGAGTTTTGTGGAAAAGAAACTGAACCTATTGCGCTTGTTGTTATGGGACATATGTTTTGGAAGCCCGCGTTTTGTGATTGTGAAAGTGGAAAAGCAAAATATGAAGCGTACATAGCCGAACAAAAACGCATAGCCGCAGAGGAAGAAGCGCGTAAGCGTCAAGCTGAACTTGACGAAAGAGTGCGGTGCATACTGGGTGACAGCGGAATAAAGAACCGTTTTATGTCGCGGACGTTTGATAATTTTGTGCGTGATACGCCTGTGAGAGATAAAGCCTATTCCGACGCGAGATTTTATGCCCAACAATATACCGACCGATTTTCAAAAGACGGTACGGGACTATATATTGAGGGTACGTTTGGAACGGGTAAAACCCACCTTGCCGTTGCTATCGCGCTTCACCTTATACGGCAGGGCGTGAATGTGATTTGCAAAACGTCCATTGATTTACTCATGGATATAAAAGCGGCTTTTAAGTATGAGGGCGGCGAGGAAGAAGAAACAGAAAAATACAAGCGTTGTTCTCTGCTCGTTATAGATGACTTAGGAAAAGAACAATGCACGGATTGGAGTTTACCGAAACTCTACGAGAATATCAATGACCGCTACGAAAAATGTAAACCGACAATCGTCACGACGAATTATTCACACGATGAACTTATTCGGCGGCTTGTTCCAAAAGGCGGCGATAATATCACGGCGGGAGCATTGGTTAGCCGTCTTAAAGAAGCGGCAATAGTGTTAAATATGGTTTGGAACGATTACCGGGAGGGGAGCAAATGAAAACTGAATATGCTGAAAACGAATATTTGACGTTATCGCCTGCCGAAATCGAAGAAATAACAGACTACACAATTCAAAAAATCAACAGCTATCCCAAAGAATACAAAAAGACCGTTGAAAACTATTTTGATCTGCTTTTCCCCGATGAAGTACACAACTACATATTACGACGGGAGATAAACAGGCAGGGACGGCAGAATTACGAGAAACAGCAGTGCAGAGAGGAAACGAAAAAATAAGCAGAAGCCGAAAAGCGGATAACATATTACAGGCTTTACTCACCCATAGAACAATCAAAGAAGCGGCACAAGCAGCAAATGTGAGCGAAAGAGTTGTATATGACTACCTCAATGACCCCGCGTTTGAGAACCGTTATAAAGCCGCCCGTGATAATATTCTTAACGGCGTGAGCAACAATCTTAGGGAAAAAATGAGTAAAGCTGTTGACATCATAGACGAGATTATGAGCGACCCGGAGAACCGACCGCAAGACAGATTATCGGCGGCTAAAGCTGTATTGGAGTATTCAGCGAGGTTCATTGAAAATCAAGATATTACGGAGCGTCTAAACAAGTTAAAGAGCATGATAACCGAAGCACAGGAACAGTAAACCGCAGATATTTTCATATTTCTGCATATTTGAGAGGGTTTTCATATGAAACAGATTGAAAAGAGGGTAAACGCACTTTTACAAGCCAACCAAAAAAGAGCATATGCCAACTATCCCGGCGTTATCATTTACGACCCCGAAACAGACCCAAACGGTGACAAGGCATATAAAGAACATTGCAAAAAATACCCCTACTGTGGCGGCGGTTCTATCGTTTTATTGCCGGAAAAAGATAAACTCGAAGAAGAATAGATAAATCAAAACAGAGGGGGGCAAGGATTGAAAGACGATGTAAACAGCAAAAATACCGCTTTTCGGCGGCTCTACAAGGCACATGAAATAATAGCAGACCTTAACGAGCGGGTAATTAATTTGTACTCGTCTGCTACTTACGCAAGCCCTAAATTGGACGGTATGCCGAAGTCACAGCCAAACCCGCAACGCTTTGAAAATACTATGATAAAAATAACAGAACTTCAAGAAAAAATTGATAAATTGCTACAACAACGTATAGTTTTTGATATTTTTATGTGTACGTTGATACCTCAAAATAAAACCTTGCTTGATTTGCGGTATAAGGATTGTATGCAATGGAAAGAGATTGCGGCAGAACTCGATATATCGACAGATACAGCAAAGCGTATATTTAAGCGTATATGTAACGAAGCAGAAAAAGCCGGAATATTTAACCCGCTCGAAAAATAAGCCAATAACCGAGCGGGACACTCGTTCAACGTAAACGCGAATAAAGCCCGTTTAACGGGGCTTTATGGCGTACATACAGAAACGGGCGCGGGATTGCGTTTATATATCCTCTACGCTGATATTAAAATATAGCACCCCTGTATAAGTCCCATAACCAATCGTCGATAACTGGTATGAAAATGGCTTGAGATGTAAATAACCCCATAATGTCGGGTTAACGCTCCCCGTATTAAACTCCGCAACACGGGGAGCGTTGGGCTGTCTGCTATCATCTATGCTAACTAATGTAGTTAAAGTGCTGTTTGTATAACTAAATATTCTACAAATTAAACTTTCTTCATCAACATTTCCTTTGTTTTTATACAAATTGAGATATTCGTTTTCGGGATTGTCGGATGTTTTATCCCAATCTATCCGTACTACAATCTTTTTCCCGTCTGCAATGTCATTTTTTGAAAGCGTTATCGGCACAACTTCCGTTTCATTTATATTGACATTTGCCGGGATATTTATAGTGTATGTTGATGTGTCACCACTACCCCCGCCGCCGCTGGGTGCAGTATGTTCATAAGTTACCGTGATATTGCCCGTTGTTTGGTCTTGAGCGTATGCCGTTATTGAAAGCGAAAACAAAGCGGCAATCAAGAGCCACGCAGTAATAATCTTTTTCATTGAACTACCTCCAACGTAAATTTTGTGTCAGCACCGTTCATGGGTGCTTTGTCTTTTGTTGAATAACAGGAATAACGCAAAATAGCGTCTTTGTATGTTCCCGCTGTCAACGCTTGGTTTAGCCGTATAGCGTCGGTCTTTTGTCCGGGTTCAATAAGCCCGGAGCGGAATATTTCTGTTTCGTCCGGCAAAATAATTGAGATAACAAAATAGCAAGGATTTTCCGCAGGGTTATGTAATTCAACGTATTGTATAATGTCGCCCGCTTGCATGACGAGTTGAGCATAACCCGGTATTGCTATTGTTTTTGGCATTTCCGGCGGTAACGTTTCCGCAAATACCGCCACCGTGTTTTCTGTTTCGGTCGTGGTTGGTGATTGATTTTTCGTGATGTTCATACCTACAAACAACCCGCTCAACACCATAACAGCGGTAAAAACCGCAACCGCCGCCATTGTAATATATTGCTTCTTCAAATAGCTTGTACCCCCTTTCTGTATCGTACAAGGGTTATTATAATCCCTTGTCGCTTTCAGATACAGGCAAACCGGGTGGGTGATTTTCACGCCGCCAACGCCGGATTGTCGAATTATCGGCGGGACAGTCGCCGTCGTTACCGTCGGTTAATGCGTCGGTGATAACGTTCGCTTCATAATGCTTTTTAGACTGCATGAAGTTAGGTATCTCAATATGTAATCGCTTGCAGTCCGGGCAACGAAACCGCCGTAACGCGAACCAACGCACAAAGCCCGCACCGTCAATAGTATGTCGGGAGCGGGTATCATAGCCGGAACAGAGCGAACCGCAGACCGGGCATAACGGCGCGTCAAGGTTTCGGATTGTGAATACATCGGGTTTCGTGCTTTGTTCGATTGCATATTTTATAGCAATAATCATACCGCTTATATATCATCGCAGGACGAGCAACACGCCCGCATACGAGCGAGAACGGCGGCATTGATATAAACCCCCTCTCAAACGGAAACGCTGTTAAAAAGCGAAAATAGACCCCTTTTATGAGGTCTGTTATTCGCGTCACGTCCTTAACATTCAATTTCAACTGTCTTTGTGCGATAATTGTATATCACGCTCCGTTGTTCCCCGTCCGGTGGGGCTATTATAGCCATATACTTACCGTTGCACATTGCCGTTTCTTCAACAAGTTCAGAACAGGGCATAAACACTTGAACCGCTTCCCGCACCCGGTGAAGTTGCTTCATTGCGATTTGAGCAAGAACATCAAAAACCGTTTTCCCGCTTCATTGTACGGAATTTCAATTCTCTCATTTGCGTTCATATTTTTTCCCTCACCGCTCCTAAATAACTTGATGTTTTTTCATATCCTCTATTGCCTTTTCTCCGTAGAACTCAAAAACATCAAACCATTGTTGAATATAGGCATAATTTATTGTAATTTTATCGAGGTCGGCGGCGGTTGGTTCTGCATTTGTAAAATATGTGTTGCTAACTTGCCTGATAAGAAAAATAAGGTTGTCAACTTGCATAGCGGTTCTGCTGTTGTTATCAATCGCGTCTAAAATGCTTAGATTTTGCATAATTTTTCCCTTTCGTTATTGCGCCGAGTTTTCGGCGTGATGTAATTCTTCTGTGAGAAATTCCGGCTTTGAAAACGCTGAACCGTCTTGAAGTCCTAAACAATAACCGTCCCACACTCCTAAACGGTAAAAATAGGCGTATTCAATATCTATCCTTTTTTCGTAGGCTTCAAGCAACCGCCGGATTAAGTATTTGCCGCTTTCGCTGATTGTGCCATTGTCAATTTCGCTTTCAATGGCTGTGTACGCTTCCTCCGCTTTGATGTGCGGTACGTATTCGTTGAACGGCTCAAATGTTGACTGGTCGGCAATGCGCCTATTGTACATATTGTTGAGCAATGCGCCCGTATTCACGCCGGATTTGAAATAATACATAATAGTTCCCCTTTCGGTTTTTAATGTTTCGCCGTCGAGCGGGTATGCTCCCCCGCTCGATATGCGGCAATCTATATAAACTCGCTTTCGGCTAATTTGCATTTTACTTAAATACCTCTCCCCGTAAAAACTGCTCGAAAACGCTCTGATTTATAAGAACCTTTACTCCGACGCAGACAACAGGAAATGCGCCCTCTTTAACCCACCGCCGGACGGCTCTATCAAAAATTCCATTGTTGCGATACTTTTTCGCGGTTTCCGAGACGGTTCTCATTTCAGATTTTTCATAGCTTATTTGCGTCATTTGGTATCACCTCCTGTTCTTTTCGTATTCGCCAGAGATTAACCACTCCGGCACGGTTTTATAATTATATCGGCTTATATCCGTTTACTATCTTTTCAAGCCCCGTCTTTTCGGCTTCCAGTTCTTCAAGCCGCGTCTTTGCGTTGATGTAACGCTCTTTTGCCGATAATTCATTTTCCGCATGGTTAAGACGGTCATAATGTGCTTGTTTTATTATCAACTTATCAAGCCCTACCGCGTCAATGATTTTGCAAAAGTCGTCTTTGTGGAGGTCGAGCAGGATATAAAGGGAGTTAATCGCCCAAAGTTGGTCTTGTGTGGTGATTTTCTCCTTTTTTAACCTGTCTTGCGCTTCTTCCAACAACATCTTTAATTCGCCCCCATTCTTTTATCAATCCAGTTGTCACGCGCCGTCCGGCACTCTGCAAGTGTCTTTTTTGTACAGGAGAACAATTCGCCGTTGGTGTGCCTGTAATCGTACTGGACGCGATTTCCCGCGCCGCGTATAGCGGGTTTGTATGTTTCGTGTTGTTCGCCGCCGTTCGGCAGATTTTGAGGATTTAACATTTTTCATTGCTCCATTCATAAAAATTATTGAAATCGGAGCGGGACTTGTGTTATAATATTGGTGTCCCGCTCCGGCGGTACAGGCTCTTTACATCATGCTTTTAGTCGGGTTTTGATGTAAGGGGCTTTCCTTATGCTACCGAGAACCGCTTGTAAGTCGTTTCTTTGAGGTATTCGGCGTAGATGTCGGCGTGTTCGGCGGCGAGTGCCTTTTTGTCAATATCCTTGCGGGTGCAGTCGGCGTAAGAGAGTTTGTATTCGCCGATTATCATTTTATCCTGTCCGGCTTCCGTCATTGCCGTTTTGAGTTCGTCTGCTATGCTGTCGGCGGCGGCTTGCGCTTCTTCTGCTAACCTCTTAAATTCGCGGTATTCCTTGATTTTGTTTTCTAAGTTTGTCATTTCAAACACTCTTTATGATTTTTTCGGGTTGCTTTCCTTACCCTGTGATTATATTATACACCAGAACACGAGCCTATGTCAATATGTAAATATGCACAATCTTTCGTGCTTATTAGGCTTGCTGTTTAGTGCATAATATACACTTGACAACGAGCCTATTTTGTGTTATTATGGTATTGTAAAGAAGTGGGCGTATAAAAAAACCGCGCCCCATTGGAAAGGAGAGCGGCAATGCCTATTAAATATGATAAGTTTTTCGCTTTGTTAAAGGAGAGCGGCAAGACTACCTATACATTGAGAAAGGATAACTCAATCAGTCAAGCCGCATTGCAAAAACTCCGTACTGGCGGCGATATTGATACACGAACAATCAAGAGGATATGTGCCGCACTAAATTGTCAACCGGGCGATATTATGGAATATGTTCCGGATAACGAGGACGCAGAAAAATGAATGTATTAAATCAAGAAAAAATCATGTGGCTTATGCAAAGTCAAATTGCAGAATATAGGGTAAGTGGCGATTATACAGATATGCCGTTTCATCTTGGAAATGGCGAACACTCAAACGCTATTGACGTTCTTTCAGTTCTCTTTGACGAAATTCCCGATAACCAAAAATATAAAATTGTCATTGATATTTACACGGGAATAGAGTTCCCCGTCAATTCTATGAACAAATATCTTAAACGCATTAAATCGTTCGTACCGCCCGGTGTATTAGAACCTATAAAAAATAACATAGACCAAAATGGTAATATAACGGTCTATCGCGGGTGCACGGTTGTTAAAAATCCTGCTCTTTGTCCGTCATGGACGTTATCAAAAGGGAAAGCCGAGTGGTTCGCAACAAGATTTTTGGTTGTACCCGACGCAAGCGAAACAGTGCTTTACAAAGGCGTTATTAACGCAAATGATATTATTGCATATACAGATGAACGAGAAGAACAAGAAATAATTCAATATCAAAGTGTCAAACATATTGAAATTGTCGAACGCTATACAAAAAAGGAGGGTACATCATAATGGATTTTACAAAACTGGACGAATTGAAATCACGGCTTGCGGCTATGCGTCCCCTCAATGCCGGAGAATTGAAACGGCTACGGGACGATTTCAATATTGAATACACTTATGATACAAACGCCATAGAGGGAAGCACGTTGACCCTACGAGAAACTGCGCTTATATTGCAAGAGGATATAACCATAGCAGAAAAGCCACTCCGTATGCACTTAGACGCAATCGGACACCGGGACGCATTTGAATATGTCGTTTCAATCGCTGATACCACCGACCAACTGACAGAACGCCGGATAAAGGAAATTCATACCCTTGTACTGATGAGCGACGCGGCGAACAGAGGTATATACAGAAGCGTTCCCGTAATGATACGAGGTGCAGTTCACACACCACCGCAACCGTATCTTGTAGCCCCTCAAATGGAAGCCCTCCTTGTTGAATATGAAGACTTGAAACACACACGGCACATTATAGAAGCAATAGCAGAATTTCATCTCCGCTTTGAGGGTGTACACCCGTTCATTGACGGCAACGGACGCACAGGACGATTGATAATCAACCTTGAATTGATAAAGGCGGGATATTTACCCGTAAATATCAAATACACCGACAGGCGAAAATATTATGATTGTTTTGACGCTTACTACGGGAACGGACACAAGCCGGACGCACTCGCCGAATTGATAGCGCAATATGAAGCGCAGGAACTCGAACGGTATATAGCGATTATCGAAAACAAAAACGGCTTGCAATGAATTAAGCAAACCGTAAATATAGAGAACGGCGACAGGGTTTTTCCCGCTCGAATTTGCGTCAAAAAACGCTTATAAAAATATTTTTGGCACACAAATTGGCACACATTTTACAAACCATATCCAATAAACCTTGTGTTTGCGGGATTTGTTGACTACCAACACCTATCGAGTAGGAATGATGATATAAAGCCTGTAAACCCGCATAAACAAAGGATTTACGGTTATACAAATTCTTTTGTAGCAACGTTTTGGCAACATTAATTGTATTATTTATATTAAAAGGGCTAACTGATTTTAGGAAACTTGTTTCCGTTGTCTGTTAGCTTTATTTATTTTATTGATTTGGATTTCATTTCCGCATCACGAGTTCTAAGACGTTCTCTTGTACGCTTTACTTCAATTTCGGGGTAACTATATCGCCATTCGTCGTACTATTCTTTTATAATTTCGCCTTTTTTAAATTTTTCAGCTTCTTTTTGCCACACTTTCATCATGTCGAAAAGTGCATTACTCTTCACTTTGTTTATGGTTAAACAAATTTGCTAGAAAGACACATTCAAGGATTGCTTCTTATTTTTTATATATAATTTAATTTTCCTATTGACAATTTTTTGAAAAAGTAATATAATAGCTGTATAATCATTAGTTAATTAACTATCTAGCTAGAAGCGGAACAAAATACCAAGAAAGAGAGATACATTTTATGAAGAATAAACCGTTATTTGAAAAATATAATGAAAATATGCCTGTCGGATTTTTATTAAACCGATTATCGAGAAAGCATATGGATTCATTACAAAGTAGACTGGAGAACTGCGGTATACAAAGAACCTTTGGACCTATATTGAAAGAATTATCCATATGCGAAGGGCTTACTCAAGTAGAACTTGCTTGCAACATGCGTATAACAGCTCCTTCAATGAGCGTAAATTTACAAAAAATGGAAAACGCGGGTTTTTTAATAAAAGAAAACGACGAATCCGACGCACGACAATTTCGTTTGTACCTTACGGATAAAGGACGGGAAACTGCTGAAAAAGCAGAACGCGAGATTGCTTTGGCAAACGACAGATTAGAAAATCCGCTTACAAAGGAAGAACGCGGTGAGTTTAAACGTTTACTTGTTAAAATGCTTGAAAATATGTCTATAAGTAAAGGAGCAAACGGCATATGAAAACAAAAAAAATAAAACTCATGAAATACTTAAAACCATATGCTTTATTTACCGCATTAGCACCTTTAATGATGATGATAGAAGTATTCATGGATTTACAACAGCCTGCGTTAATGGCAACAGTTGTAAATGACGGAATACTGGAAGCGAATATATCGGTCATTGCGTTCAACTGCTTGAAAATGCTTGGAGCGGCGCTTTTAGGTATGGTCGGAGGTTTCGGAAGCTGTATATTCGCAGGGCTTGCTTCGCAGAATTACGGAGCAGATATAAGAAGTGACCTTTTCAAAAAAGTTACAAGCTTTTCTTTTGACGAGATAGATAAATTTTCGTCAGGTTCGCTTGTTACTAGGTTGACTAACGACGTGACACAGCTTCAAAATTTAGTGAGTATGGCTTTAAGAATGTTTGTTCGCGCTCCCTTGCTTTGTATAGGGAGTATCTACATGGCTTTGTCAATTAGTTTTACTTACGGAATTATTCTTGTTGTTAGCTTGCCTGTAATTATTGGTTTGGTTGCATTCGTTTTCATAAAGACATCTCCGATATACTTGATTATGCAAAAAAAATTGGATAAATTGAATGCTGTGCTTCAAGAAAACCTTAGCGGAGTACGCGTTATAAAAGCGTTCGTCAGAGGTGATTTTGAAAAAAACAGGTTCAATGAAGTAAACGAGGATTTTACTAAAACGTCTTTGCGTGCCATGAAAATTACCGCTATAGTAAACCCAGTAATAATGGTGGTGATGAACGCGGTTGTTATAGCGGTTATATATATAGGCGGCTGGCAGGTGCAGGCGGCAGTGCTTAGAGTAGGCGATGTTATGGCGGCGATTTCGTACATGACAAGCATACTTATGAATTTTATGATATTGAGTATGGTGTTTTCATCTATTCCGCGGGCGAAAGCTTCCGCTGACAGGATTCGCGATGTGCTGGAAACTAATCCTAGTATTATAGACGGCGAGATTAAAAATGAAATAAAACACGGCAACATAACATTCGAAAATGTAACTTTCGCATATTCCGGAGGTTCGGGCGAACCTGTTTTAAAAAATGTATCGTTCCATATTAAGGAAGGCGAACATATAGGAATCCTAGGCTCTACCGGAGAAGGAAAAAGCTCTCTTGTTAATCTGATACCTAGGTTTTACGATGTCACGGAAGGCAGAGTACTTATAGACGGCGTTGATGTGAGAGATTATAAGTTATCCGCGCTTCGTTCCCGAATAAGTTTAGTTTTGCAAGAAGCTGTACTTTTCAGCGGAACTATTGAAGAAAACATAAAGTGGGGTAAATCTGATGCAAGAATTGAAGAAACAAAACAAGCGGCAGGTATAGCACAAGCTGACGAATACATTTCCGAAATGCCGTCTGGTTACAATTCAATACTGGGTCAAAGAGGTTTGACGCTTTCCGGAGGACAAAAACAACGTGCCTGTATAGCTCGGGCAGTTTTAAAAAAGCCAAAGATATTGATTATGGACGACAGTACCTCCGCACTTGACTTAGGAACAGAAAAAAGACTTAACGCCGCTATAAATGCGGAACAATCGGACAGTACGCGTATAACCATAGCACAGCGTATTGCTTCTGTGATTGGAGCAGACAGAATATTTGTTATAGAAAAAGGAGAAATTCAAGCCGCGGGAACTCACAGCGAATTGATTGAAAATAGTCCGATATACCGCGATATTTACGATTCACAAATGGGACAGGAGGCATTAGCGCATGGATAGACCAAATCAAAACAAAAACGACCAAAGCATTCAAACTCCGATAAGACCTTTCGGCGGCAGACCTCCGCATATGATGATGGGACAGCCGGTAGAAAAGCCAAAGAATATGTGGAAAACTATTAAAAGAATTTTTATGTATCTGGGAACGCAAAGGTTGGTTCTGATTTTTCTTATTATAATGGTTATGCTTGGTTCGGTGTTATCGCTGGTATCATCTGTTATACAAAAAGAAGCAATAAACACGATAACGTTTGAAGAAGGAATAAAAAATATCAGCATTGATTTTACAAAATTAAAGTTATATTTAATAATAATGGGGGTGTTGTTTTTAATATCAGCAGGTATAAGTCTTGTTCAAGGGTTGCTTTCCGCTTCCATTTCGCAAAAAACGGTAAAAATTATAAGAACCGACATGATGAAAAAAATGCAGGATATTCCGGTCAAGTATTTCGATACTAACACTCACGGCGATTTAATGAGCCGGCTTACCAACGATGTCGATAATATTTCCACATGCGTTTCGCAAAGTATTTCATCATTGTTTTCCGGAGTAGTTACTATATTCGGTTCGCTCGCATTAATGCTGTATTATAACCGGCTTATGACATTGATTAGTCTTGCGGTTGTTCCTCTTGGCATGTTCGTTACCAAAAAGATTTCCGCCAAAACACGCATATATTTTAAGAATCAGCAGGAATCGCTCGGTGAATTGAACGGACATATTGAGGAAATGGTAACAGGACAAAAAACAGTAATCGCATTTAACAGACAAGAAAAATCAATTGAGCAATTCGATGTTATGAATCAGCGGTTAAGAAAAAACAGTATATTAGCACAAATATTTTCCGGCACAATCGGACCGCTGATGAATGTTCTCAACAACCTTTCGTTTGCTTGCGTGGCAATAGCGGGCGGATTGCTGATGATGTACGCGGATACGATTCAAAATAATACCATTCTTATTATTTTATGCGGAAGCATTTCAATCGGAACTATTCAGTTATTTATTAACCTGTCAAAACAGTTTTCCCGTCCGATAAACGAACTTGCTAACCAATTCAACGCAATACAATCAGCAGTAGCGGGAGCTGAACGCGTCTTTGACGTAATGGACCAGGAATCCGAAAAAGACGCCGGAACAATTTCCCTTCCTTTTGAAAATATAAAGGGTGATGTAGTGTTTAAAAATGTTGGTTTTGGCTACAACCCTAATGTTCTTGTTTTAAGGGAATTTTCAATTAACGTTAAAACAGGTCAGAAAATAGCCTTGGTTGGCCCTACAGGTGCGGGAAAAACGACTGTTGTAAATTTGCTTACACGTTTTTACGATATAAACAACGGGGAAATATTACTGGACGGTATAAATATATGCGATATAAAAAAAGATGATTTAAGAAGGTCAATCGGCATTGTTTTACAGGATACAGTACTTTTCACCGGAACTATTCGGGATAATATAAGATACGGAAAGCTTGACGCAACCGAGCAGGAAATACGCAAAGCCGCTATGACTGCCAACGCACACGGTTTTATTTCCCACTTGCATTCCGGTTATGATACGGAATTGTCCGAATCAGGCGGTAATCTTAGTCAAGGACAGCGTCAGTTGATTTCTATAGCGAGAGCGGTTTTGGCTGACCCTAAAATCCTGATACTTGATGAAGCAACTTCAAGTGTAGATACCAGAACAGAAATGCATATACAACAGGCAATGCAGGAGCTTATGAAAAACAAAACATGTTTCATAATTGCACACCGGCTTTCCACTATACGAAATTCTGATAATATTCTGGTAATAAACGGCGGACGTATTGTTGAAAGCGGAAACCATGAAAAGCTTATGAAAAATCAAGGAGCGTATTTTACATTATATCAAAACCAGCTTAAGGGAGCTGTCATATAAAGCTATTTAAAAGATAACCTCAATTTTTAATTTTTCGTTAATATTAAAATATGGTTATAATAAGTAGATTGACATTAAGGTAAAAATTTATTATAATGTATGTAGAAATATTATTTGCATTTTATCATGTTGCATATAATAAGGAGTTGATTCAAGTTAATATATTAACAGCAATGATGGAAAGAACGAGTTATCGCGGAAAATATAAAAATGAACGCGTTCCACGAATAGACTTAATTAAAATAATGAAAGCAGGATTAGCCGCGCCATCTGGTTGCAATAAACAAACTACAAGCCTAATTGCTGTGGACGATACAGATTTGTTAAAAAAATCGCGGGAAGTTATTAAACCGCAAATTGTTGAAACAGCACCGGCGATTATATGTGTTTTAACTCAAAAAGTATATGCATATAGGGATAAGTGTTTTAATGTACAAGATTATTACGCCTCTATAGAAAATATGCTGCTGGCTGCCATTGAACTTGGTTATCAAAGTTGTTGGATTGAAGGACATATTACAGATTGTGACGCAATAGGACGTAAAATGGCTGACATTTTAGAAGTTCCTGCTGATTATGATTTAATATGCTTTTTACCGATAGGAATAGCGAAACAGTCCTTGACGCATACCAATAAAAAATCTTTTGAAGAAAGAGCATGGTTTAACGGCTTTAAAAAACTATAAAATTTTTTAATTTATAACGAGGCAGTATGTCCCCCGCTTCTTACTTTACCGCAGTTTTCGCCCGAGGCGAAGTTGGCAAGAAACAGCGGTGGGTTACCTCTTTCGTTCTAAACTTTGCCCTCGGGGCAAAAATGCCTGCGGCTAACGGCGTGCAGTTCTTATAATTCATTACATAGGAGTTAATAATCAAATGTCAAATACCAAAAACTTTTTATGCTTCAAAACATGCATTCAAGACCTCATAGACAACCCCGAAGTTATATCGATGGAAAATATAAAACAACATATAAACATCAATTGTCTTGAACACAGCCTTTTTGTATCGTACATAAGCTACCGTTTTTGCCGTTTTATGAGGTGGGATTTTAATGCGGCGGCTAGAGGTGGTTTACTTCACGACTTGTTTTTATACGACCAGCATAATAAAGAAAATTATAAAGGTGTACACCTGAGGAATCACCCGAAAACTGCTCTTGTTAACGCAAATAAGATTTGCGAATTGTCAGATAAAGAAAAAGATATTATTTTAAAACACATGTGGCCTTTGACATTTAAAATGCCGAAATATAAAGAATCGTTTGTAGTCAACATTATGGACACAATATGTGCTTTAATGGAAATGCTTTTTATATATAAAAAGCTTGATGTACGCACAAATATACAATTACTCCTGGCAGCCGCAGTTTAAAAACATAATTTAGATACAAGCCTCATATAATGTATTATTATGATTTATACTGTTTATGCTGTTTTTGCGAAAAACAGTATAGCAAAAGAAGGAGTTAATATTATGGAAAATACTAAATGCTCGCCGGTGGGTCCGGGTATGCATATTCTACCCCCTTTGCCATATGCGTTCAATGCACTTGAACCTGTGATTGACGCAAAAACGCTTGAAATTCATCATAATAAGCATCACAAAAAATATGTTGATGATTTAAACAGAGCAGAGCTTGAACTCGTTGCCGCCAGAGAACAGAACGACTTCACATATATCAAGTATCTTGAAAACGAACTGGCATTTAACGGTTCCGGTCATATCCTGCACAGTATTTACTGGACAATTATGACTGCCCCGGAAACCGGCGGTTCACCGGGTAAGGTTATTTCGGATTGGATTGATTGGTATTTCGGCAGTTTTAACGCATTTAAATCACAGTTTTCTGCCGCAAGCAAGAATGCGGAAGGTTCGGGTTGGGGTATTCTGGGTTATAATACAGCGTTTTGCCGCCTAGAGATATTGCAATGTGAAAAACACCAAAACTTGACACAATGGGGTATTATCCCTATTTTAGTGTGTGACGTTTGGGAACATGCTTATTATTTAAAATACCAAAATATGCGTGCCGATTATGTAGATGCATGGTGGAATCTTGTAAATTGGGGTGAAATTGAACGTCGTTTTATAAACGCGTATAACGGTAATTTACATTTGACGATGTCAAACTAATAAATATATTTTTATAACTTAAGGAAATTAATTAAATACGAATAAAGCCGCCTGTTGCTTCATTAGGCGGCTTTTCGGTATGGAAAAAAATTTTACGCCTTGTTAATACTGATTAACCAATTGCTTAAAATGATTGTAATCTTCAACCTTGTTTATAAAGATATACAAAATCAAATTTATCAGAGAATCTTTCTCGTTTAAACTCTATATATCCGTTCTTTTGGTATATTGAAAGGTTTTTGATACTGAGATTACTTGTAAAAAGTTCATATCGCATTGACGGAAACCAGTCCTCAATAGCCAACAAAAGTTTTGTCCCTACACCTTTGTTTTGAAAATCAGGATGTACGATAAGCCTGCCAATATGTGCGGTATTTCCGTTTTTCTTTGCTCGGATAGAACCAATTAAAATATTTTCTTTAACAGCTTTTAACATAACTCCGGATTTATAATCATCTTCTACACCTTCAAGCGTTTGTGTTAAAGGTGGTATCGTAAAATCGCCAACGAGCATTACCTCACTTTGATATGCAAGTTTTTGAAGTGATAGTATATTTGGCAAATCGCTAATATCTGCTCTTAAAATATTCATTTCAATACCTCATATTATATAAAATATCAACGCACAATTGAATAATTACGTTTTATTATATCTTGTAATATCCATTGTAGTTATATTTTTAGCTTTTGGAATTTTAATATAATTGTTTAACTGATTGTATAAAATGCTTATTTAAAGACTAGTTCTTTTCTGCGACTAAGATATACGACAAAGGAATACCTTTCCCATTAAAAACATCCGACCCCACATTACCTATTTCATAATCATATTCGTTCAGCTTAACAGTTTTCATGCCGTTTATAGATAGTGCGTTTACTATATCCGACATTGTGTGCGAAAAATCCGTGAACGTTTTGGATTCATAACAAACCGACATATAGCCCATTCCGCTGTTGCCTATCCAGGGTTCTTTCCTGAAATATGAATATGCATACCGTTTAACATCATTTTCTCTATATTCTTCTTCACCCGGCATTGCAAGCATATTCGCGAACGGATGACCGTCGTTGATTAACAACACTCCTTTGTTTTTCAAGCACTTTCCCGCTTTTTCAAAAAGCGGGTTTAAATCCTTAAACCAACACAATGCTCCGATTGTGAAAAATATAAAATCGAATTTTCCGTAATAATTATCTGGGATTTCGAGAAGATTACAATTTACAAACTCACAGTTTTCTATTCCTGCTTTTATTGCGGTTTGCTTAGCCTGTGCTAAAATATTTTCGGCAATATCAAACCCTACACCATATTCTGCTCCCCCGTCAAGTACAAGCGACAATAATTCCCGACCGTTGTTGCAACAAAATTGTGCTACGGTTTTGCCATGAAAATCCATGTTCAGAAGTTCTTTTTTCATATCACTATCGAAAAACTCGAAATTTCCTTTTTTAAGCCGTAAATGATTATCGTCGCCCCAATTTGGTTTTCGGTTGTCAAATGCTTCTTCCCAAGCAGCTTTATTAGTTTCAATATAATTCATCTTTTTTCTCCTTAATTTTATAAGAGCGTTATTTTAAATGAACCCTCCCGAATATTATTTTTACCATAATAAAATCCATTTTTCTTCTTGAGCCGGTATCAAGCGAATTTACCGTTTGAGCTTGATACCGGCAGGTGTTAAGGAAGCGTAGAACTATTTAATAAAAATAGCACATAAAATACGCTTCCTTAACACTATCCTCCTTTCTTGGTTTTTTATTATATCGCTTGAGCGTTATAAATTAAATAATTGCGTTTATTAACTATTTTATCTTGCAATTAATACTTTTAGATTTTGGAATTTTATCATACTTATTAATTAATTGTATAAAATGCGTGTTAACTTCAATTTGATGTTTGGTAGCCGTTTTCCCAAATTTCGTATTTAGATAAATCAATGTCATCATTCCAAACAATTCCATGTCCGCCGTTATCAACACGAACAATCGTAAACAGATTGTTTTTTTTAAATCATTAAATACTTGCCATTTATTGAAAAGCGGTTTAACATCATACATTTTAGAAACTTGGTTATCAAAGACAACATGAAGAATATAATCTTCAAGCGGAGTAACTTTGCTTATTTTCATAATCATTTCACCTCTTTAAACTTATTATAACTGTTTAATTAATTATAAAATGCTTCTATTGTGAATATGACAAATTTTTATTCAATGTTTTACTATAATGCCATTTTTCAAAACAAAGTTTACATTTGAAAGTAAATATGGAAATTCATAAGGATTTCCTTTTACCGCAATTATGTCAGCGACATATCCTTCTTCAATGACACCATAATTTTCTTTTCCAAGAATTTTAGAACCTCCAAGGGTAGCCGCAGTTATGATTTGATTCATTGTCAATCCTGCTTTTTGTAATAATGCTATTTCCATAATCGGCATCCCAACCGGTGTCCAAATTGCTTTTTCTTCAATATAGTCATTCCCAAATCCTATAGTTCCGCCCATATCTACAAACCTTTTTGTATTTTCCATTGCTCCATATAACAAGGGTGCTCCCCAATTTGTTAATATTTCTCCATAGATGCTTAATGTCGGCGTTATATAAATATTATTTCTAATCATATATTTTAAATTTTCTTCTGAAATAGGGTCATAACAAATATGTGCCGCTTCGTCGATTCCCGCTTTAAGTAAAATATCCAGTTTATTGTTTTGATTTACATGTGCTGATACTTTTTTACCTAACTTATGAGATTCATCACATATTGCTGATAAAATTTCCGGTGATAATAAATCTAAACTTTGCGTATAGGAGTCAAAACCGCTGTCTAAAGCAATTTTTATATGGTCAACACCTTCATCTATTTGCATTTTAACTGCGTCTCGTGCTTCACTTTCTGTCGATACTCCGATTGGTTCTACACCGCCGTAACCATTAGTAGACGATATAAATTTACCGCAGACCGCTATACTGGGATAAAGCGAAGAATTGCTATTTTTATTTCTCCATTCGACAGCTTCTTTTGTTGTATTTCTTGATAAAATACCTTCGTCCCTTAAATAAGTAATTCCTGACATTAACCAATTTTTTAATTTATCATCGTTAAATGCATCAAAACAATCTATTAAATGCACATGTGTATTGATAAATCCGGGCATAACCGTATAACCGTTTAAATCATATTCATGTGCTGTTACATCGATAGTTTCATGTGAAATTTTTGCAATTAACTTATCATTAATTAATATATTTACTTTATTATTTTTATCTTTATTCATGATATTTACATTTTTAAGCAAATATCGCATATTAGATACCTCCGTTTTTTCGTTTTATTAATTATTATGTCCAGTAATATCAAGAGTTGTTATACTTTTAGCTTTGAGAGTTAATTTGTAATTTTCGCTAAGCTTACCGATATTGTTATAATAATCGCCTTTATCGTATGCGTCTTCTTCAAGGATTGTCTGATATATCGTACTGTCGGTAATGGTATACCCTTCAATCGGCATTGATATTTCAATATCGTCCTCCGACGGGTTCACGAACACTACCGCGTATTTGGTTTCGTCCGGGCTTTTAAACGCAGAAACTTTGAACCCGCCGTTATAAGGGAAATTCACCTGAACTCTTATATAGCCGGGTCTGATAAATTCAGAAAAATGTCTCATTACCCAATATGTCGAACCATATGTATAATTCCCGTCATAATCAACGTTTATTACATCGTTTCTTGCCGCAAATAAATCTCCGCCCTCCCAAATTCCGCCCCAGAAAATATAAGCGTTCAAATTTCCGTTTACAAGTGCGTTGCTGATAAGAGCGGCTGTTTGAAGCGGTGTTCCGCGGAAAAATTCGGTCTGCCATATCGAATACTTATCACTGAATTCGGTACTGGTGTTTCTAAAATTTATATTAAAACTGTCGGGTACATTTGAGCTTCCACCTTCGGATTCTGACGAATTTCCCCCGACATAAAGATGGTGTGCGATTCCTGCTACAGAATCGGGGTTCTTTTCCAGAATATCTTTCATATACATCTTTAATGTAGAGGTGTCGCAAGACATCGTTTCAGGCCCTATCATTAGAGGAATATTTCCCGTAAGTCTTTTCTGCATTGCGTCAAAAACACTTAAATATGCTTGCGAATATGCCGCTTGATATTCGGTTTCAAACATAGCAAGCTCCATGCCGTCCCAATCGGCTTCAAAATCACATTCGTTCTGTATGCTTACGTAGTCTATTTTAACGCCAGCGTTTGTATACGCTTCTACAGATTCCGCCCACCATTCGCCGTATTCTTCATACATATATTCGTTGTTTTCATTCTTTTTCAATGTGCCGTGACCGGCTGTTACGTCGTTGCTTTTTAAATTTGCGGGAGCAGACCAACATGACATCAGCACAGTAACGTCCTCTCCGTATTCTTCTGCACGTTCCTGTGCCATGTTGTAAAATTGCGTTTCTCTGCAATCGTCTGCTACTGTATCGCTATAATATTTATATTCGTTTTTGAATCGTAAAACAGTCATTTTTGCGTCTTTAAAAAGCAAGTCGGCTATTGCTTCTTTATTTTCAGGCTTTTTCAATGCCCAATCACTGTACCATGTATATCCTGCGCCGAATCCTATCATTGTTTGAAATGTAGTATCCGGTTTTATTAAAGTTTTCATTGTTCCGTCATCGGCTTCAATAACTGTTGTTGTGGTTTCCGCTTTTTCCGGTTCAGTTGTGCCGATGTCCTGAGTGTTTTGAGTAGTTGTACCATTTTCACTGGTTTGTTCTTCTTCGATAGTTGAAACATTATTTCCGGAACAAGCAGTTCCGAATAATAACAAACATATTAAAGCGAAGTGTTTTTTAAATTTCATTTCATTAGTTCCTTTACATATAAAATTTTTAGACTTTTATTATATTAGTATATCACGCAACCGTAAATGTGTCAATTAAAATTAAAACTAATTCGTGACAAAAGGAGACCAATATTTATTATGATGAAATGGGTTTTCGGCGGACTTGTTACTCTGTCCTTAATATTTGGAATAATAAATTCAAACGTTGCTTCTGTTTCAAACGCCGCACTTTCCGAATGCGGAAATGCTGTTACACTTTGCATTACTCTTTCCGGAGTAATATGCCTTTGGAGCGGAATAATGCGGGTAGCACAAAAATCCGGTCTTGTAGACATTCTCGCGAAGCTGTTCACTCCTGTTCTGTCAAAGTTATTCCGCGGCATTAATCCGAAAGGGAAAGCAATGGGATACATTGTTTTGAATCTTACGGCAAACTTATTAGGATTGGGAAACGCTTCAACGCCTTTCGGTATTGCCGCAATGCGTGAGTTGGAAAAAGAAGAAGGAACGGGTATTTATGCGTCCGATAACATGATTCTTTTTGTCATAATGAACACCGCCAGTTTACAAATTATACCTACAACAATAGCCGCTCTTCGGCTCAAAAATGGTTCGCAAAATCCTATGGAAATTCTGCCATGTGTATGGATTGTATCTTTAGCAACAGTAACCGTTACTGTTTTTGTTACAAAAACACTTAGCAAGTTAAACAAAAATAAAATTTTTAAGCAGAAAGCGGAGAATGGAAAGGGGTAGTATAATAAATGGACGTTTCAGATTTTGCTGTACCACTTATTTTTGCTTTTGTACTTGTATTCGGAATTATTAAGAAAACAGATATTTTTGAAGAATTTATAGAAGGAGTAAAGGAAGGACTTGTTACTGTAAAAGATATTTTCCCCGCTCTGTTTACGCTTGTCCTTTCTGTCGGAATGTTCCGTGCTTCAGGCGGGCTCGAACTTATTTCAAGCTTGCTGGAACCTGTAACGAACTTTTTCAATTTCCCGAAAGAAGTTACGCCGCTTCTTGTTATGCGTCCTTTTTCCGGAAGCGGAGCTGTCGCTATTTATGAAGCTGTTCTAAAAGAAGCAGGAGCGGACAGCTTTGCAGGCAGAGTTGCAAGCGTTATACTTGGAAGCAGTGAAACTACATTTTATACGATTGCCGTATATTATGCCGCTACAAAAGTAAAAAAAACCCGTCATACACTACCCGCTGCACTTTCGGGAGATATGACGGCTTGGATATTGAGCGGACTTGTAGTAGGGCTTTGGTTTTACAGATAGATTTTTTACAATTGAAAGTTGAAAATTGAAAATGGAAAATTATGGTATCCAATCCGCGGACGATTTTAAATAACAACTTTTATATAAAATATGGTTATTATTTGCATATCTGTTTGATTTTAGTATCTCCATTATTATAATCAACTGTTCCATATGAACCGTTGATTATTTGTATTTGCGGAGGCAAATGTCCGATATCAACATCATAAATTATAGGAACTCCAACTCCGTCAAACCCGCTTATCAACGCGTCAATAAGGTTGAAATCCCGTGAATCAGAATATCCGTCGGCACGTCCGTACAAAACACCTTTGCAATATTCAAACCAACCGCATTCACGCATTTGCCATAGTGAACGGTATATATCTGCTGCATTCATTTCGCAGCTTTCCAATGTCCAGATAAATCCGTCGTTTTTATATTTTTTAAGAAAAGTTTTTACAGGTGCGAACCGAGTCCCTATTAATTTACATATGGTATCTAAACAACCGCCAATCATTCGGCCTTCAAAACTTAAGCTTTTTTCGCCGTGCAAGGATTTCCATTCAGTTTTTTTATCAAGAGTATATACTTCCTTAGTAATATCTTGCCAATCGGAAAAACCGCCCCAATGTTCTGAATTATGTTGTATAATTTCATTTTTTGACATTGATTCGAAAGCTGTTAAATCTGATTTATGTATGCTTTTGTACCCCATATTCATAAAGTTCGAGCCATGTATTGAAGCAATATCGCAACATACTGTTAGAAAAAATGCAAGCGTTGAAGTATCCGAATATCCGCATACCCATTTGGGCGGTAATTCAGACAGTCGTGACACATCTAAGTGAGGTAACATATCCATTAAAAACTCACCACCCCACGGCGGTATTATTGCCGCTATATCCGGATTTTCATAAAGACTCATAAATTCAACAGCACGCGTTTTTGCATCATTGCTGATACATTTGACATTACGGCGAACAGAAGCGGATTCTATCACGTTGTAACCAATTACCTTAACATTTTCTATCGCTTTGTCAAGTCGCACTTCTGTATTTTCAGTGATTCCGGAAGATGGAGCACAAATACCAATTATATCGTTCAACTGCAACAATCTCGCATATTTCATAAAATGTCTCCTTTCACAACTGTTTAAATGATTATAAAAAATGTTTATTTTTTAATAATGGGTATATATGCGTAATTTCTATGAGGCGGAGTATTATATTCTGCATGGCACGAATATTCTACACACACATCAACGTTAGGGTTTTTTATATAACCGTTTTCTTTTGCGACATTTTGCATTATTTGAGATTCTGCAAAATATTCATAAGGAGCGGGATTTTCTTTGCCAAGTAACACAGCAGCACTTTTATCATTTAATAACCGAAGCCATAATCCTCCCGGTTGTGTAAACAAATCGTATTGCTTATCTTGCTTACTCGAATATGTTTCCTGTGCGAACATAATACCGCTTGGTTTATCGATACAGTCGTAGTTAATCGAAATAGCGGCACTCCAATCTGGATTTACAAGGTCAAGTTTGGGAATAGGAATAAGTGATTGATAACGGGTAAGCAATGTAAAGTCATTATCAGCAAAAGGAGGGTCTGTATTGTTATCAGCATACGCAACACAGCCAACCCAAATAACATCAGGTCGCTCAACAACATCAAATTCTACACCTTTATAAATAATGGTATGCACAAGTTTTTCAACGCTGTAAAATAATTTTTTAGACATATTAAATCCTCCGTTAATATTAATTTGTATTGTGAGAGGGTTGAAATATTTAATATGGTTGTTGGCACAATGAATTTTTGATGGGGTGAAGCCATGAAAGCGTGTAAAAGCTTTTGTAAAACTTTCGGGGGTTTCATATCCATATTTAAAAGCTATGTCAATTACTTTACTTTCTAAAGATGCTAATTCCTGTCCGGCGAGCGATAACCTTCTATTTCGTATATATTCGCTCACAGAAAAATCTGTCAATAAAAGAAACATTTTTTGAAAATGATTGCTTGAATAGTGTATATAATTAGCAATATCTTCCACAGTGATATTTTTTAATAAATTAATTTCAATGTAATTTATTGCTTTTTGCGTATCAACAATCCAACTCATATTTACCCTCACTAAATAAATTATATCATTTTCTTTTAATGTTTGTCCTGTCTTTTTTCAAGTTTATATGTCCAAAATATAAATTATCTGTATTCGTATCCGTTGACTATTTAAAAATTAATTTCCTTACGATAAATGTTTTAATTTTCAATTATAGAAAATTATTTATTTATAAATAAATAGCTACTATAATTTTAAACTGGCAACAGCATTTAAACTGTTGTCCGCAATGTTCCTTGCAAGGAACTCATAATATCCCTGACAGCCTATCATCGCCGCATTGTCGCCGCACAGCGAAATCGGCGGCATATATAACTTCATGCCTTTTTCAACAGCTCTTTCGTGAAGCATTTTTCTTAGATAAGAATTTGCCGCAACGCCGCCGGACAGTGAAAGTGTTTTGTAACCGTATTTTTCTGCCGCCGCTATAAATTTCGTTGTCAGAATATCCGATACGGTATGTTGAAAACAAGCGGAAAGCGATTCGTTGTCTATAACTATATCTTTTTGTTTTGAATTATGAATAAGGTTGATTACAGCTGTTTTTAATCCAGAAAAACTGAAATCGAATTCGCGTTCTGTCTTTGGATATGGCAGGCGGTATTTACCTATATCGCCGTTTTTTGCCGCTTTGTCAATATAAACACCACCCGGATAAGGAAATCCCATTGTTCGTGCCGCTTTGTCAAAAGCTTCACCAGCCGCGTCGTCCAGCGTTTTTCCGATTGTATTGAAACTCGTATAACCGAGAACTTCCACGATATGACTGTGTCCGCCGGAAACAACAAGGCAGATATAGGGTGGTTCAAGCTCTTTGTGTTCAATATAGTTAGCGGCAATATGCCCTTTTATATGGTGAACGGGTATTAGCGGTTTACTCGCAGCAACTGCCAGACCTTTTGCGAAGTTTACCCCGACAAGCAAAGCACCGATAAGACCCGGTGCAAAGGTTACGGCAATTGCGTCTATTTCGTCTAAAGTAATATTTGCAATTGTTAACGCTTCCTCTGTTACGCTTATTATGCTTTCGCAATGGCGTCGTGAAGCAATTTCCGGTACAACTCCCCCGTACAGTTTATGCTCTTCAATTTGAGAAGCAACAACGCTTGATATAACATCTCTGCCGTTTTCTACAATAGCGGCGGCAGTTTCGTCACAGGAAGTTTCGATTGCTAGTATCTTCAAAAAATCATCCGTTTCTTTTTAAATTTTGTATTTCATTATATATTGAAAAAAAATCGTTCATTTTAAATTCTTCCGCTCTTGCAGAAGGTTTTATTTTATTTTTTATAAAAATATCTTTTAAAACGTCTTTACTAATGCCGAAAGATTCTGACAAAGGATTCACTGCTTGTTTTCTTCGTTGTGAAAAAGCTGACTTTATTATATTAAAAAATAAAGCTTCGTCATCAATTACATAAGGATTTACATTGTGGACATTTAAGCGAATAACCGAACTGTCAACATTCGGTGCTGGAATAAAACTACCTCTTGAAACGTTAAAAAGCTTTTCGGGAACGCTATAGTATCTCACCGCCGCACTGATAGCACCGCATTCCCTGCTTCCCGGTACAGCACAAATACGTTCAGCGGCTTCTTTTTGAACCATAACGGTTATCGTGTTAAGAGGAAGCCTGTCCTCCAATAGTTTCATAAGAACAGGAGAAGTTATATAATAAGGCAGATTTGCACAACAAATTATTTTAGGTTTGTTACCAGAACTATTTTTATCAGGAAATTTTTCGTTTATCAAAGTTGAAAGATTGAGTTTTAATACATCTGCATACACCAATTCTACATTATCATAATCACAAAGGGTTTCTTGTAAAACAGAGCGGAGTCTTTCGTCAATTTCAACCGAAACAACCTTTTTACAACGCAGAGCAAGTTCTTTTGTAAGAACCCCAATCCCTGCACCGATTTCAAGTGCGTATATCTCCTCGTTATCTTGAGTATTAGGTATTGCTTTTTTTTTTGAATACGCTATACCGTTTTCAACAATTCGCGGACAAACAGAAGGGTTTATGAGAAAATTTTGCCCGAGAGATTTTGAAAAAGAAAAGCCGTGCCTTGAAAGCAGTTCTTTTATAGTACCTATGTTGGTTAATTGCATTTTAAAAAATCCAGCCTTTACTTCAATCCGCTTCAATTAATATTTATGATTATAACAAAAACATCATCTTAAGTCAAGGTAAAATATATAAGGCAACCTCCGAAAACCTCTTCCAACGCTTGAGCGAATAAAATTTTGCCATACTGCGTTGATTTTTCCTTAAATATCGACGGATATTCGCGTCAAAATCGCCTTGTCTGACGAAATTTTATTTCGTCAATCATTTGAAATAGGTTTTCGGAGGCAGCCATAAGCAATATTTTTGAAAAACCTATTGATATTTATACTAAATTGGTATATAATAAAAATACACTAAATTAGTATAGTTTAAACAACGATGATATATTATTAAATAATGCGGAAAGGATTGATTTTTTGGAAAATATTAAGAATCTTGTTTACCTCGACAACGCCGCTACTACAAAAATAAGCGATACCGTAATGGAAGCCATGAAGCCTTTTTTAACCGATTTTTATGGCAACGCATCGTCTATTTACCGCTTAGGACGCGAAAGTGCGATAGCGATAAACAATGCCCGCTCAGATATAGCGGAGTGTTTGGGTTGTGAAGCCCGTGAAATTTACTTCACAAGCGGCGGCAGTGAAAGCGACAACTGGGCTATTAAAAGCACAGCTGCTTTAATGGCAAAAGAAAATAAAAAGCATATTATCTCAACTGTTTTTGAACATCACGCAGTTTTACATGTTTTAAAAACACTTGAAAAACAAGGTTTTGAAGTAGCATATCTTCCTGTAAATAAAAATGGTGTCGTTAGAGCGGAAGATGTTGAAAATGCAATCCGACCCGACACGGCACTTGTAACGATAATGTATGCCAATAACGAAATAGGAACAATTCAGCCTATTCCGGAAATAGGGGAGATTTGCAAGAAGCATGGAGTTCCTCTCCATACTGACGCCGTATAAGCAGTCGGAAACATTCATATAAATGTCAGGGAGCAAAATATCAGTCTGCTTTCTTTATCGGGGCATAAAATACATGCCATGAAAGGAATAGGCGTTTTATTCGCGGACAAAAAGATTAAGCTAGGTGCTTTTATAGAAGGTGGTGCACAGGAGAGAGGCATACGTGCCGGAACTGAAAATGTAGCCGGAATCGTTGGGCTTGCGGCGGCTATGAAAGAAGCCTGTGCCGGAATCCAAAATAAGCAGGACAAGCTACTCCCGTTCCGAAATAAAATCATTGACAGTGTTATGAAATTTGATAAAGTTCATTTAAACGGTGATAAAGAAAAAAGGCTTGTCGGTAACTTGAATTTTTCATTTGAGGGTGTTGAGGGAGAAGCCTTGCTTCTTCAGTTAGATTTAAAAGGAATAGCCGCTTCCAGCGGTTCGGCATGTACATCGGGTTCTCTTGACCCGTCGCATGTTTTACTCGCTCTAGGCTTACCGCATGAAGTAGCACACGGTTCTCTCCGTATTTCTATGTCGGAATATACTACGGAGGAAGAAGTAGATTATTTTATATCTACTTTACCGGAAGTAATAAGGAAACTACGAGGCATGTCGCCTTTGTGGGAACATATCCAAAAAGGCGAAACGTTTAAAATATGAGGAAAGGAACGGTAAATTTTTATGCTTTATTCAGAAAAAGTAATGGAACACTTTGCGAATCCGCGTAACGTCGGAGAAATGGAAAACGCAGACGGTATTGGTGAAGTTGGCAACGCTAAATGCGGAGATATTATGAAAATGTATTTAAAAGTAGATAGCGGAATAATTAATGATGTCAAATTTAAAACATTTGGTTGCGGAGCGGCAATCGCGACTTCATCTATCGCTACAGAAATGATAAAAGGAAAATCAATTGATGAAGCGTTAAAACTAACTAACCGTGCTGTAGTTGAGGCACTGGATGGTCTTCCGTCAGCAAAAATACATTGTTCTGTTCTTGCAGAACAAGCTATTAAATCAGCAATAGCCGATTATTATAAAAAACAAGGAGTAGACCCTTCGCTTTTTGTAGATAAAATAGAAAGCGAACATTGCGAAACTTGTTGTAACGCTTGAATATTTTTGATTTGTATGTATAGAACGCGTTTTTTTGGGTATTCTTATTATATTATTTGGTAAAATATGATTGAAACCATGAAAAAAGGAGACGCGTTTTATTATGTCAGCTTTAGTTATTACAGAATCTAATTTTGAAAATGAAGTAGAAAAATCGGATATTCCGGTGTTACTGGATTTTTGGGCAAGTTGGAGTCCTCCCGCAAACAAATCCGCGCAAACAGCGGATAATGTAAGCAGGGAGTTAACGGGTAAGATAAAAGTGGGAATCGTAAATGTCAACGATGAACCGGATATCGCATATAAATATAAAATACGCAGTATACCTACTATGATTTTAATAAAAAACGGTAAGGTTACAGACACAATTGTCGGAAACCTTAGTAAAAATCAGTTAATTAATATTTTAAATTAATGAAAAAAACATGTTTTTTGTTAAATATTTCATCATCACTCTGGACATAACAGGAAAATTTTGATATACTATTATTATCAGTTATAGCGAATTAAATTAAGTTTACTTAATTTAATTCGTTGAAACCATCTGCTACAAGCATGTAGCAGAATTCCGTTTAAATAAAAACCTTTAGTATTTTTATTTAAACGACTATAGTTATATCAAGATTACGAGGTGGTTGGGTGAAAACGAAAAGTTTTGTTAAGAAACTAGATATACACGGAATGACTAGCGATGAAGCAAAAAAGAGAGTTTTGAGAGAAATCGAAAAAGCTCCTACCGGAACAGAAAAGATAATTATTATACACGGTTGCAACAACGGAACAGTTTTACGCGATATAATCAGGAAAAATATACGCTCACCGCGAATTCTTGATATTATTCCCACATTTTCAAATGACGGCGAAACAACAATTTACTTAAAAAAGAATTAATAATGTAGGGGCGGTCACTGACCGCCTGCACATTTCTCAATTTTAAATTACTTATAAAAAGGAGAATGGCATGAAAAAAACATTTGTGACAAAAGAACAGCTTGATAAAATAGTAAACGATTTTCCCACACCTTTTCACTTATATGACGAAAAAGGTATAAGAGAAAATGCAAAAAAATTAAAAGAAGCGTTTTCGTGGAATGCGGGTTTTAAAGAATACTTTGCGGTTAAAGCAACACCTAACCCGTACATAATGCAAATACTACGAGAAGAAGGATGCGGTTTTGACGTTTCTTCTTATACCGAACTTATGCTTTCTGATAAAGTCGGAGCAAAAGGACATGAGATAATGTTCAGTTCAAACGCCACACCTGATGAGGATTTTTTACTCGCAAGAAAATTAGGCGCGTTAATAAATCTGGACGATTTTACTCATATTGATATACTTGACAGATTATGCGGTATTCCGGAAACAATAAGTTGTCGATATAATCCGGGCGGTGAGTTCAAGACAAGTGAAACAGGCAATGTAATGGATACACCACGCGATGCGAAATACGGTTTCACCCATGAACAGCTTATCGAAGGCTACCGTTTGCTAAGAAGAAAGGGTGCAAGGAATTTCGGAATGCACGCTTTTCTTGCTTCCAATACGTTGACTAATGATTATTATCCGGTTCTGGCGGAAATTATGTTCAGAGCGGCGGTAGATGTAAAGGAAAAAACCGGAGTAAAATTAAGTTTCATCAATCTTTCAGGCGGCGTAGGGATTCCGTACAGACCCGAACAAACACCAAACGATATCATAGAAATAGGCAACAGGGTAAAAGAAGCTTACGAACGCGTACTTGTTCCCGCCGGTCTTGGAGATATAGCTATTTATACCGAGCTTGGAAGATTCATGCTTGCACCGTACGGTTGTTTGGTAACTAAAGCGATACGCGAAAAGCATATTTATAAAGAGTACATAGGACTGGACGCATGTGCGACTAATTTAATGCGTCCCGCTATTTACGGAGCATATCACCATATTACAATCATGGGTAAAGAAGAATTTCCGCACGAACATAAATACGATATAACAGGTGGTTTATGCGAAAATAACGATAAATTTGCCATTGACAGAATGCTGCCTAAAATAGATATGGGTGATTTAATTATCATACATGATACCGGTGCGCATGGTTTTTCAATGGGATATAATTATAACGGAAAACTGCGTTCGGCGGAGGTTCTTTTAACTTCTGACGGAAAAGCAAAAATGATACGGCGTGCTGAAAAACCTGAAGATTATTTTGCAACGTTTGATTTTTCACCTGAATATAGTTTTAAATAAATTTTAAATTTAATTCTTTTAAATGATGTAAATAATCGAGAAATATTTCCTAAAATCATCTATACTTATATCAAGGAGGAAGACGAAATGTATAGAAATGTAATAAAAACGGTTTTAGGATTTATTGACGAAAACATAAAAGAAGATATAAATATGGAACGATTAGCTGAAACAACTTCTTATTCCACCGCACATTTCTTTAGAATGTTTTTATCTTGTATGAAAATTCCGCCTATGAATTATGTACAAAGGCGAAAAATTTATTTTGCCGCAAAGGAGCTCATTTACGGCGAAAAAAAGATAATAGATATAGCGTTTTCATACGGATTTAAGTCACCTGATGTATTTACGCGGGTTTTTAAACGATATTACGGAGTTTCTCCGAGTGAATTTCGGATATTAAGAAGAAATTTAAATCAATTATACCGAAGTAATTATTATTATGTTTCTGATGTATTCGTTCCTGCTTCATTAAATAATTTAAGGGAGAAAAAAATCATGACACATCAAATTTCACTGGAAACTATGATACCTTACCATAATGAAACCGAAGGATTGGTAGGTGAAGGAACAGGAATCCAAAAGTTAATAAATTCAGACGGCGAACTTGTTATTAATGCCGACGGAGATATTGATTGCTTTCAAACAAAAGATAATTATACCTTGCCGCTGCGTATTGATTTAACCGCAAAAACCGACAGTACTAACATACGTTTGTATTATAAAAGAGGCGAAGTTATTTTTAACTGGGAATGTAATCCGGAAGAACTTAGAGTACATGATATGCTAATGGGCGTGGCTTACGGATACTGCGACCAAGGTAATGTTCCGATTGACGAGTATGTCGATATAACATGGGTAATTGAAAAAAAATACATGGATATTTACGTCAACGGTCAACTTAGACATCATAGAGACGATTATCCTTATATTGGGTTGCTTATGCTGGAAGCGGACAGAATAATTTCCGAACCTGTAAGGATTTCCGCCGCGTGGGGAAGCACGGTCACTGTTGAGTCCTTGATAATTACCGAATTAGAAAAATAACAAATAACTATACCGTTTAACGATTATACCCAAGTAAGAATTTTAGATGTTAAACGGTATAACACAACCGTTTAAACAGTTATAATAATAAAACATATTCTACATGAGAAACACGGTTACAGTTAAATCTTTGACAATTACTCAATTAAAGATAAATAAGAGGTAAAAAATGTATCCGATTTTAAAAACTGAAAGATTAATATTAAAACCATTACATGAAAATGATTTTGAGGATATGTTCAAATTAGAATCGAACCCTGTCGTAGCTGCGACAATAGAGGGTGAGGGATATAACGACCCGGAAGCATATAAAAAAGATTTTTTCGAGACTGTTAGAGGAAACGAATATTTAACAATCCGAATTAAAGAAACCGACCTTTTCATAGGGTATATTGGAATACATCAATACACAAAACAAGGTAAAATTACATATTCGCAGATAGGAACGGCTCTTTTACCGGAATATTGGGGGTGCGGATATTGTACCGAAGCCACAAAAAAGCTCTTGCATTTTGCTTTTTTAGGTATTAAAACACCATGGTTATGTGCCAATCAATTCCAAAATAATCCTGCGGCAGGAAGCGTCTTAAAAAAATGCGGCTTACGTTTTTATAAAACATGGAAGATGCAAAACCGTTTATATGACCAATACAGATATAAAATTGACGAATATTTAACTGACAACAACATACCTGTTGAATCCGGTAATATTTATGATTTTTCTCTCACCATAAAAACAAGTCCTTACAGTTTTGAAAACCCTATACGGAAAATTGACGGTATAAAATATGTCAAAGAACCAACGGGATATTTGTGCGGACAATCTGTTATTGCTATGCTTGCTGATGTTTCGGTTGACGAGGTTATCGAAGTTATGGAAACCGATAAAGGCACTTCAGTTGCCGCAATAGATGACGCATTAAATTATTACGGTTTTAAACACACGAAAACAAGAAAGAAATATACGCTAGATACTATCCTTCCAGATATTTGTATATTAGGTTTACAATTACCCGGTTACGGTCATTGGTCGCTTTATTATAAAAGCACTTTTTACGACCCCGAATTTGGCGTTTCGGATAAATTGCCAAAAAAAGCAAAATTGGTTTATTATTGTGAAATAAATTAGCGTAGGAGAATTATGTTAAAATTTGGAATGGCTTTTAATATAGGAAGCACAAATGAAGAGAGAATTGAAGCTTTTAAAATGTATCAACAAGCTTTTAATGCTAAAAAACTTTCAGAGAGTACACCGCCAAACAGTAATGACATTCATATAACGATGGAAATTAACGGAATAAATGTTTTATTAGCTCCCGGCGGGAAAGTTGAAAAAGTAATAGAAAACGTAATATGCTTAGAGTTACATTTCAATAGTGAAACAGATTTGCATAAAGCGTATGAAATTTTATGTAAAGACAGTTTGCATAATTCACTCGAAGGACCCTATCCTTGGGCAACAGTGTTAGCACTTGTAACTGACAAATTTGGTATCTGTTGGGCTTTATACTTTAACGAATAAAATAAACATTTTGATAGATTATTAAAACAGCTAAAATAATAAAACTTACCCTTTAAGATGTAGACATCCTAAAGGGTAAGTTAATTTGGGAGTGTTTATTAAATAATTACACATTTGGATTTATTTACATGAAATGCGGCATAAAGCATAATTGTCAATTCAACCATTACTAAAGAACTTAAAACTACGCAAGTTTTTTTCTAAACCTCGCGAAAAAATGCTGTAGAAGAATATTGTTCGATTCTACTAAATGCGTTTAGGTTTTTGTTTGGATATGCAATTTTGGTGGGATTAAATCTTTCTTTCATCGATGATTATGTTTTTTCCAAATATTTTATTATTTTAATAATATCATATATAGTTGAAAATGTTAAATTAAAGAAAAATAAATTTTTTGTATAGTGCATAAACAGATAATGTACTATGCACAAAAAAATAGGAAACGAAAGTTGCTTAAGTTTTACGAAAGATAAGTCAGATTTACTTTACGAATTGCAATTAAAAGTATCATGACAATCGCATGAAAAACATCACAATGCAAATCCTTCTTTATTATCGTGAAGAAACATTTCGAATTCATCAGGCGGGAGCGGTTTTGAAAACAAGAATCCTTGATATACATCACAACCATATTCTTCCAGGATTTTAAGATGTTCCGTATTTTCAACACCCTCTGCAGTCACGAATAAATTCATGTTGTGAGCAAGTACAATTATTGCTTTTAAAATAGAAAGGTCATTTTTATTATTTAAAGCGTTTACAAGGAAGGTTCTGTCTATCTTTAAATTATCAAGCGGCATTTTACCCAGATAATTTAAAGACGAATACCCTGTTCCAAAATCATCAAGCGAAACTTTAACGCCACTTGCTCTTAAAAGTTGTAAAATATCGGAAATATGTTCAAAATCAGAAATAAATACACTTTCTGTAATCTCTATCATAATACTTTTTGGCGGTAATGAATAACGTCTCATCCATCTGTAAATGCAATCCACAAAATCAGGTGACAGGAATTGTTTAGCTGAAACGTTCAACGAAATAAAAATATTATATCCTTTTTTATGCCATTTTGAAAGTTGACGTGCAGTTTCCGCGATAACATATTCACCAATATTAATTATTAAACCGCTCTCCTCTGCCAACGGTATAAAAGACATCGGAGGAACTATACCATGTTGTGGATGTTTCCATCTAATTAACGATTCCGCGCCAACTACCTTTTTTGTCTTTGCGTCAATTTTAGGTTGATAATATAATACAAACTCCTTGTGTATCGCAGCGTTTTTTAACTCAAACTCCATGTTTACTTTTTTATCTAATTCATTTCTAAGATGGTCATTAAGTAAAACAATATTTTCAATTTCGTTACGTTTGGCGTAATAAAGAGCTATTTCGGCGTCTTTAAAAAGAGAAACTATATCTATTTTTCCATTTTTTATTTCCTGAGAAATAGCTATGCCAATTTTTAAACTTAGTTGTATTAATTGCTTTCTTATTACGAATGGCTCATCAAAAGCTCCAAGTATGCTTCGTGCTTTATTCATCATAGTTTCAGACGATATATTATTTTCAAATACAATTAGAAATTCATCACCTGAAATACGTATTATTAAATTATTTCCGGAAATTTGCTTTACTTTTTCGGTAAAACATATAAGTGCTATATCTCCGAATTCGTGTCCAAAAACTTCGTTTATATTCCTAAATCCGCGTATGTCTATGACTATAAACCCTATTTTTTCTACATTTGGGTCAGACGGTTTATAATATCCGTCTGTAAGGTACTGCATGTTGTAAAGACCGGTTAAGCTATCCTTGTATGCAAGCTCGGAGAGTAATTTTTCATGCATTTTAAGTTCAGAAACATCAAAGCAAATACCATAAATCAACCTTTTATCCTCATCCAGACAACAACCGCTCGCTCTAAGCCAAATATCATCCCCATAAGAATTCTTTACTGCCGCTTCAAAAAAAACATCTTCTGAATCACTTTTTATGAAAAAACTCATCGTTTTTTGGATTTTTTCGATTTCTTCAGGAAGTATTGTATTGTTAATAAATTTTTTTAAATTGTTTTCGACTTCGTCTACTTTATAACCAAGTACGTGTTCAAAACTTGGACTCAGCTTAATTGTATTTTGTGTTATATCTGCTTCCCATACAAACGCTTTCGCAGATTTTAAAACAACATCGTATTTTTCATTATTAAATTCCAACTGCATCTTTATCACCAATAAATATATACTTTCTTTTTACTAATATAGTAGACATGAAGAGGAAAAAATCTAGCTGTAACATTTATGTAATTATTTTTGTATATTTTGTCTGATTTTTCTAAAAATAACAATTAATCTTTTAAATAATATGATTATATCAAATAAAATATAATATGTCAATTGTTTATTTTTTAATTTTCTATTAAATTTTTTTAAACTTTTTCTATAATGTTTAACGTATAAAATACTTAATAAATATAAAACAAAAAATCTTGAAGAAACAAATGGAAATATAATATCATATTGACTTTTATAAGCAGATATGATAAAATGAACAGGATTTCAATTCGTTTAGAAGAGAAATTTAATTTATAAAAATGAGGATAGTTATTAAATGAAGAAAATAATTAATTTAATTATATCATGTGCACTTCTTACTATAATGTTAACAGGTTGTGGTCAAAGTAAAGAACAAGGCGATTTATTAAATAGTGAAACAACCAATATGACAAATATCAAGGAAGATAATGAAAACGCTGATGGATGGAGTTTTTCGATTAATACAACTGACTTGTATGGTACAAAAATCACAAATGAACAATTTTCGCAAAATGAGCTGACCATATTAAATGTATGGGCTACCTGGTGTTCTCCTTGCATAGAGGAATTACCGGAGTTGCAAAAAGTTTCAGAAACCTATGAGGAACAAGGCGTACAGGTAATCGGTGTGCTACAGGATGGTGTAACAGAGTCAGGAGAACCCAGCGATAAAGTAATAGAAAATGCATTGAAATTGTTGGAAAACGCTAACGCATCCTATACCGTTATCCTGCCGGATGAAGCGTTAACAAAAGAATTTATCAGTACAATGCAGTATTTTCCAACTACTTTTTTTATTGACAGTGAAGGAAATATTATCCATACAGTGATTGGAGCAAAAGATTTTGAAAACTGGAGTGATGAAATCAATGAAGTCCTCGAACAAATATCATGATTATATATTTGGGTTAAAAATCAGTTTATTAATTACAGGGATTATTTTTATAATATTAGGCGTTTGGTGTGAAGAAGCGAAAACTGTCCTGCAAAAAGCTGTATTTATTTGTTTGGAGTGTATTGGGATTGGTTAAAATCTTTAATTTAAGAAAAATTATTCAATTTGCTTGGTCTGCCATTACCAACAGCTATTTAACCGGATTCATAAACGGAAAAATATATACCGGTAAGATTAAGAGCATTTGTGTTCCCGGGCTTAATTGTTATTCATGTCCCGGCAGCTTGGGGTCATGTCCTATAGGTTCTTTACAAGCCGTTCTCGGAAGCTCTGAATACATATTTTCTTTTTACCTTGCCGGTTTTTTTCTTGTGATAGGAACATTGCTCGGTCGTTTGGTATGTGGATTTTTATGTCCTTTCGGCTTGATTCAAGAACTGCTTCATAAGATACCGTTTATAAAAAAAATTAAAACTTTTCGTTTTGATTTACATTTACGTTATTTAAAATATGTAATTTTACTGGTTTTTGTCATCATTCTACCTTTGTTTATCGTGGATGTAGTGGGCGGAGGGAATCCTTGGTTTTGCAAATGGATATGTCCGGCAGGCACTTTAGAAGGCGGGATTCCGCTTATATTTTCCAATCCGGTATTGCAAGAAACCATTGGGTTTTTGTATATTTGGAAAATGGTTATTCTTGCTGTAACGATTATATTTTCCGTCATAATCTACAGACCGTTCTGTAAGTATATATGCCCGTTGGGAGCAATATACGCATTATTTAATAAAGTTTCGGTTTTTAAATACCGAATAAATGAAAATAAATGCACAAACTGTATGAAGTGTAGAAAAGATTGTCCTATGAACATAAATCCCCGTACCCAATGTAATCATACGGAGTGTATTCGATGTGGGGTATGCAAAGATGGTTGTAAATCAAATGCAATAATTTCCGGTTTTAAGTTTCATTCTCCAGAATTTATTAAAAAAGCAAGTGAAAATGAAAATATTCGATAACGAAATCCATTTTTCGCTTATATAACTATCTAGGGACGCTGTTATTGGCGTCCCTAAATTGCGTATATTGTTATTTAAATTTAATCAGGTTTATTAAAAGCAAAAACTATTTCATGTTAAATTTATGTTCAATCGAAAATTTAATGACGACCGCTGACCTCGTTAGTTGAAACCCGCCGCCTACAGAAGCGGAAGAAATCATGTAACAAAGTTATATTGATTTTGTTTTTAAGTCGTCCGCTTGAGCTGTCTTTTGCTTTACTGTGTACGTGATTTTCTTTCCGTCCATTACAAAACCATAAATATATCCGTTCAAATTGCTTGGTTTTAAAACTGCTGTAGCTTTTTTTGTAGAAAAATCGAAACAGAAAATCTCTTTCGTTGTGTTGAAATATAAATTTCCGTTATACGTAGCCAAACGTGCATAACTTGCTTCAACCCAGCCTTTAGAATTACTATCTTCAGTTCCCCATGCGAACCACGTTGAATAAAACTTATGTAATGTAGATATTTTTCCTGTTTCGGGATTATAACTTTTAATTAAAGAATACATTTTGTAAAAATTATTATTAAATTCTGATTTATCAAGATTTTCATAATTTTTATTATATGCAGGACTGGTTTTATCTATTTCAATCCAGTACCATAAACCATCCAGATTAAACATGCTTGTTTCTGCATTTTTCCAAAAATAATTATTATATTTTGTTGTTTTAGCGGCAGGTAAGCCTTTTGAATCCCAATCTTTATGATCAAGATTTTTAATTCTTGAATCAGAAACAAGAAAATGGTTATGTGTTACGCCGCCTAAAAGGTCGTATTTTCCGTTGAATAGCGGGTCGTCCCATGTTACGTCTACATGATACCATTTGCTGTCAATCTTAACATAATTCCAAGCGTGATTCATAGTGTTACTTTTAAGTACTTCACATTCTATCCCCAGTTTATTTAGAAGATATTTATACGCTGCCGAGTAACCTTCGCATACTGCGGTTTTTTCTACAAATGCACCATAAGCGGTGTAAGCGTTCGGATTTGAAGATTTTTTATTCTTTACCATATAATCGAATTCTTTTTGATTATATGACATGTTAAATATTAGGTAATCATGCAATGCAAGTGCTTTTTCCCATTCTGTCATAGAATCGTTCACAACAGCAAGGGCTTTATTGGCCGCTTTATCAAAAGCTTTTTTGCTTCAGTGTATTCCGATTTATTCATTGAATATTTTATTTTAGTAATCTGAAATCTGGATAATACAGTTCCGGCTTTGGTAGTAGTATATGACCAGGAAGCTCCGTTTTCTTTTTTAACAAAGAACAACTGCGGATTATCATTAAGAATGTCAAGGAATAAATTTTTGGAATTACTTTCATTCCATCCATTTTCCAAAGCATAATCAAGAATGTCAATTTCACTTTCATAATTCTCAAGATGTGCAATTACATAATCCTCAAAAGGTAAACTTGTATCATATTTAACTGCTTCCGCAGTCAAAGAAAACAACGGAGCCATGCTAAGTGATACAACAAATACCAAAAAAAGAGAAACACATTTTTTTATTTTCATATAGTTAATAACCTCCGGATATAAATAATCGGTACGCAGGTGATGTTTAATTTTATTCGCTTCTTCTAAGATAATTATATCAAACAAAAGCATAAATTACAATAAAAAACATAATAATTTACAATTCATTAATATTTCATTTTAAAGATTCTAAAAAGGTTAAATGGCTTAGCGGTAATCCACCGTTAAGCTATTTATATTTTTATTGAAAACAATATATTACGGAATTGTAAAACATGATAAAAACCTATAACAGTATAAGCTTAAAATGAATATTATAGTATGTGGAGTATATTAAACATTAAAATTTTAATCATGATGAAACATGAAAATGTTTTATCATACGTTATTTATTAAAACAGTCTGCGGACTGTTTTAATAACCGCAAATACACCACTCAAACGATGAACTCGCGGTGTATTTGCTCAAGAAGTCATATTATATTTATTAAAAACAAGGAAAGGAAAAATAAAAATATGAAAAACATGAACATTAGCAAAAATTAATAATAGGTTTTGGTTCTGTTATAATTATGACTCTAATCATAGGGATAACTGGAATATACGGATTATTTGCAATGGCAAACGCTTCTACAGTATTATATGAGGATAAATCTGCCTTTAACCGAAATCGCAAAAACAATTGAAAATATGCAAAAAATGCGTGTATTGGCAAGAAACTGCGTAATATTTGAAAATGATTCGAGTAAGCTTGAAGCTACAGAATCAGATATAAAAGCTAGTATAGAGGCATTTGAACAATCATTTTCTAATTACAGAACTTCAATAGTATTAAAAGAAGGCATTGAAACAGCCAACATTATAGATGAGAATTTTATTATCTTTAAAAAAAGTCTTTTAGAAGTATTGGAGAGTGCAAAAAAGGAGTTCCACAAAACGAACTAGTAAATGTTATGAGTGGCGGAACATTAAGTGGTGATATTATTTCCAATAATCTGAGTAAGCTTGTCGATTTGCGTATGGATGTGATGAGAACCGCAAATGATGATAATAAATCGCTTGAAACATTATTAATTGTTACAATAAGTATTATTATATTAATAGCTATTTTTACAGCTACCGGTTTCGGTTTTTGATTTCAGAATAGTAAAACCTCCGCTCCAAAATTTAAGTAAAGCACTGGATATCGTTGTAACAGAAGGAAGCCTTATAGTATCCGATGATATAATGAGGGTGATAGAAAACACATCTAAATATAAAGACGAGTTGGGAGTTTCATCAAAATCGTTTGTAATGCTGATTAAAAGACTTTCTTATCTTCGCGGAGAATTAGAAAAAGTTGCTAACGGCGATTTTACTTCAAATTACGCGGTAGCATCAGAAAAAGATATAATAGGGTTATCACTTAAAAAAATGAATGAAAACCTTAATACAATGCTCAAGAATATCAGCGAAGCCTCTTCACAAGTTAATAGCGGTTCTGCACAGGTTTCAGATTCTGCTCAAATGCTGGCACAAGGCGCGGCAGAACAAGCAAGTTCGGTGGAAGAATTATCAGCTTCAATATTTGAAGTGAGTAAACAGGTAAGTTAACGCACAGAACGCGGATACAGCAAGCACTCTCTCACAGGATTCGGCAAGCGAGGTAAAACGCGGAAAATGAACAAATGCACGAGATGCTTTCAGCTATGAGTGCTATAAAAAATTCTTCAAGCGAAATCAGTAAAATTATCAAAGTAATAGATGATATTGCGTTCCAAACGAATATCCTCGCTCTCAATGCCGCTGTTGAAGCTGCGAGAGCAGGTGAAGCAGGAAAAGGATTCGCAGTCGTAGCAGACGAAGTAAGAAACCTTGCATCTAAATCTGCAGGCGCGGCAAAACAAACAACTCAACTTATTGCGGGTAGTATAAACAGTGTAGAAAACGGAGTTAAAATTGCAGAAGAAACTGCGGATTCGCTTAATAAAATAGCTGAAACCACATCGAGGATTACCGGTTTAATACAAGAGATGGCACACGCAAGTAACGAGCAATCGCTTAATATTACGCAAATAACTCAAGGTGTTGAACAAATAAGCAGTGTTGTTCAAACAAACTCCGCTACAGCGGAAGAAAGTGCAGCGGCAGAACAAATGAGCAGTCAATCTAAAACGCTTGAGAATATGGTTTTACAGTATAGATTTTAAGTAACAAATATAATTAATTTTAACAAACCCGGTATATATATTATACCGGGTTTGTTTTTTATAATCTTATATTTTTATCTTGACATAAAACAAGGCAAAGAAAAACTGTTCTATTGTGATAGAACAGTGAAATTTTCATACCTTGTTGACAATATCATTTTACTGTGATAGAATATAGCTGTGGTCACATTCTATTGCAATAGAAACGAGGTTAATTAAATGAGCATTAAATTATTCGACTCTGAGCTTAGAGTTATGGAAATCCTTTGGAAAGAAGGTGATACATCAGCAAAAAGAATCGCGGAAATATTAAAAAGTCAAATAGACTGGAGCAAAACCACTACTTACACTGTAATTAAAAAGTGTATCGACAAAGGCGCGGTTAGCCGGAAAGACCTAATTTTATTTGTTGTGCAGAAATTTCAAAAGAAAAAATACAAGAAGTTGAAACAGACATTTTAATTAATAAGTTATACGAAGGCGCGGCAGATAAACTTGTTGCTTCCATAATAGGCAGTAAAAGGTTAACAACAGATGAAATAAGCATTTTAAAAAAAGCTTGTGGAGGACATGGAGTAATGATAAACCTTATACAAATGTCTATATCAGCAGCGGTTTTAATTTTTGTTATCGCGGCTATAAGAAAGTTGTTTATTCATAAACTTCCTAAACTTACATTTAACGCACTCTGGATAGTGGTGATTTTAAGATTAGTAATTCCGTTTTCGTTTTCTGTGAGTATACCTGGTTTTATTGATAAATTGGATTATTCTTCTGCGGAAGGAACAAACTATTTCATGCAAAATATAGAAACCGATAGCCTTGATACCGCTCCAGAAATAATCCAGACAAACAATACAGCTACTATTGCAATACAAAAGCAATCAATTAACCCCGGAAAATTAAGCGCCGAAACAAATATAGACTATATTACGATTATAAAAATAGTATGGCTCTGCGGAGAAGGATAGCTTTGGCGGTTTATTTCTTGCTATCCATTTTTTGCCGTCAAAACTATAAAATGTCTGTTCCACTTGAAAACGAATTAATTAAAAACAAGTTATCATCTTTTAATTTGCTTTGAAAATTACGGTAAAAACCAACGATATGCTTTTTACTCCGATTACCTACGGTATAATTAAGCCTGTAATATTGCTACCAAAAACGCTTGATTTTACTGACGAAAAGCATTTCAATTATATTTTATCGCATGAAGTATTTCATATTAAACGCTTTGATATAGCATACAAATGGGTTATGACTGCCGTGTTGTGCTTGCATTGGTTTAATCCTCTCGTTTGGCTGATGTATGTGCTTGCGAACCGTGATATTGAGCTTGCATGTGATGAAGCGGTTGTTAAACAATATAACGGAGCAAGGACAGAATACGCAAAAACATTGATTTCACTTGAAGAAAAAAGAATTATTCCGCCGTTTGCTAACGGATTTGGCGGTAACTCAATAAGAGAAAGGATAATTTCTGTTATGAAAATAAATAAAACGTCTATAACCAGCATAATAACAGCCGTAATACTGGTTATAGGTTCGACCATCGTTTTTACATCGGTATCTAATAATAATACGAAAACAGATACAACCGAAAAAACGACAGAAACAAATGTAATTTCACCGAAAAATGAAAATTACCCTAACGATGATGACTACGATGATGAATGGAACTCCATCAGCATGAAAGAGTCAATCCAACTTTACGAGGGTTTTGGTTTGACTTATGATGAGAATGAGTTCGTCCTGTATTTTAAGGGGAATCCTGTACGAGAACTTTGGGATGTTGTGACAGGAATTTTAATAACGGAAAGTTTAGGAACCGATTTTCCTGAAAACGCTGTTGATGTTATTCAATCTATAAAAACGGCAAACTGACAGGATTGCGGCAGGCAACCGACGAAGAATATCAAAGACGTACAAATGAAAGAATAACCAAAGCATATAAGGATAGCGTAATATATTATGATGAAGGTAACACACATTTTTTATATTTGTAAACGGCGCAAATATGGAAGACGCACCTACAGTTTCGGTTACGCCCGGACATATTTCTATTGTTCTTGTTGATAAAAATGGATATTGGAAATTCGGCTCATATATTGATATATCCACACTTCAAGATGATGTACAAAATGACTGTATCGAAATGTTAAATCTCAAAGATACCAACAATGGTTCCAAAAAACATATATGGAGTATGTAATTGAAAGGGTTATTGGTATTATAGCTGAAGCTAATTTTGTTTCTGCGTCAGCAATTGAAAACGCTAGTTACAGTGCTGTCGCAAACAATACAACGTTAACATCGAATGATAATTCGTCTGCAAATACTATGCACGTTACTTCTGATTCGGCAAGCGAAAGTGCTACGACTTATGCCGATTCAACTCCTGACATAGAATACAATAAAATCCTATACGCGGTTTATGACGAATACGGGATTAAATATAATGAAAAAACAAATAAACTTTATTATAAAGATAAAGCCGTAAAGTATTTTATTGATGAAAAAAAAAGATGATACATTATTACGATAAAGACGGTACAATAAGTTTATCAGCTACTTATAATATAAATAAATTAAATGGCGTTAAGCAAATAAAAAACGACGAAGCTAAAAAATTACAGATGAATTTAAACATGATACCGCTGTTACAGCTATCACTTACGAAGGAATCGAATTTATCTTTGATGAAAATTTCCTTTCGCTATACTCAGATTTCGGAATAACAGCCGATTATGAAACAAATTGTTATAGTTATAAAGATAAACCAATTGCCGGTTTTTGCGATAAAGGAGGATGGATAATGACAGACGGCGGTGCGAAAGAATATGGAGGTATATACTTAAGTGTTAATCGAAAAGATGGTAAAATCGTTAATTTTTCAATTATTACCGAAGAAAATTTTCCGAGCTTTCCGGATTAACAGTTGGATAATAAACAAAAAGATATATAATGATTAGCGGGTAAACATAAAGTTTACCCGCTAATTATTATTTAAATGTATTAAAATTTACAAAATATCGAAAATACTAAGTGCGTCGCTGTTTTCTTTAACGAAAAGCGATAAATTCATGTAGGTTTGCCTTACATGTAATGGTTTGTTTACCTGAATAAACTTTTTTATCATTAACATTTATCCAGTTACCTTCCGGTAAATATACTTCGCGTTCGGTTTGACCTTTGTTCACAATCGGCGCGAACAAGATTTCATCTTTCGTACATATATTGATCTTCAAGCGTATAGCAGGTACTGTCATCGTGATAGTCAAAAAACATCGGACACATAATAGGTTTACCTGTTTTTGACGCAATATCCATATATTTCAAAGTATACGGTTTCATTCTTTCCCGAAGTTCTATCAGCTTTTTAATACCGGATAATTTTCATCACCGAAACACCATATCTCATTATCGCCGCCGCTTGGCTCAATAATTCGGGATGACGGGGGTTTGCGGATTTGACGAGCGTATTCTTGAACCATGAAGCCGCATAATCGGGCTGAATAATCCAAACTGGAACCAACGTACAACCAATTCACGGAAATAATCGCTTTCTATATCTCCGGATAAAAACCCGCCAATATCAGAGTTCCACCATGGTATTCCGCTCATTGCCATTGACAGACCGCTCTTTAACACTCATTCTAAGTGCTTCAAAGCTCACATTATGTCACTGCTCCATATCACCGCCGCACCATATTTTTGACTTCCGGGATAAGCCGCAGCGGGTTAGTAGGATTATATCTTTTTCCCTTCAGACTCCAACCTTCATAGAACATTTTAGCATAATAATAAGGGATAAAGTGCATTGCGGTCATGGGAACCGTTTCCGAGATGGGAATTTTAAATTACTAAAACTGCTGCGGATGTACCTCTGGTTCGGCTTCTGTCAAGCCAAAAGTTTTTTATGCCATAATTATAATAATTATTTTTTACCTTATCCCAAACGTAGCGGCGGTTTTGATTCATCGGGTCAATAAACGTTTGCTGACCGTAAAAATCAAAAGTGCCGAACTGTCCGTTTTCAGTACGAATGAGCATGTTTCCTTCGCTCATTTCAAGGTAATTTTATATGGGATTTATAGTCGGCCATATCGAAACAATAGGCTGTATTCCATTTCTTTTAATTCTCTGCACATCTCGGCAGGGTCAGGCCAGTATCTCGGGTCGAATTTCCATTCACCTTGTTCAGTCCAGTGAAATAGTCAATTACAATCGCGTCAATGGGAATACCGCGTTTTATATTCCGTGCTGTTTCAAGCAAATCTTCCTGCGTTTCATAACTTAGAGTTTACATTGCCGAAACCCGCCGCCCATTCTGGAAATTTCGGTGAATATCCGGTCAAATCGCAGTAAGTTTTCATAAAATCAGCAGGTGTTTCTCCGCCGAAAATTAAATAATCTGCTTGATATGCACTGTCCGCTACCCACATTATGTGGTTTTGTAAGCTCACAACGTCCGGGAGCAAGGTTGTTCAAGAAAAACCGTAGCCCAATGAAGAATATACAATAGGCGAGTGCGGATTTTGTGTTATAATGCATTAAATTGCAAGTGCTTCCCTTACGGTCGAAGCAGTCCTCTTGTTCCTGTCCAAGCCCGTAAAAATGCTCGTTTTCGTTCGCTCCGAATATAACTTTAACTTGATAATGGTCGCCTTCGCGATGAAGGTTTCTCATGGTATAATCGCCTTCAAACTTCGTCCGCAAGATTTGCTTGCCGCTTCAGTAATAACTGATTAAACCGCCGTGCCATATGAAACCTGCTTCAATCTTTGCGGAAACCATTCCGTTAGTAATATTGCTACCCTTTTCGTCTCCCTCGACAACACAGTTTGTAGATTGGGTTACGGGTAAAAGCGTCCAATTTTCATCACGAAATCTTTGGGTTTTTAGTGGAACGACATCTCAGGCAGTTTTCTCCATAAGCTTCGATTACGGTAAGTTCATCTTTACGTTCAAAAATTAATTTGTTTTCCAGTAACGTTATTTTCCCATATTTATAACTGTTCCTTTCTTATTAATTAGTTAAATATAATTTTTATTTTGATATTAAAATATTATTTAACAATTACATTCATTTTTACATTCATAAGTTCTTCATTAATCCTTTGTTCCATATTAAACAGCGGTTTATTATCATTGTTAAAATGTACTCGGTGCATAGTCGAACAACGTCTTCCGTTTTTACAATTTCTTCCTCAACCTTTTGCAAATCCACATTATGTATGTGTTGCCGTCATAATCGCGGAAGAACTCGAATTATGACCGGGTCCATATTCCGTCAATGGAATAATACGATAAAACCAGAGTGCAGGATTTAACCCATTCATTCGGGTTAAGATAATCGCCGCCACGCGAGGTATACTCAAAGTCCGACTGCATATGTATAACCGCCAGCCGCGCCGCCGGAATACATGATGTATACAGAGTCATCGGTTATAAGCGGATACGGTCCTTCATTGTTAATTGTTCCCTGAATATTCTCCCAGCCATATAAAGGACGGGTAAACGTGCAGGCTCGCTAGTAAGAACGGTAGGGTTCTTTTCGTCTATCGAAGCAATATAAATCATCGAACCTGTATCAAGCGGAGTACCTATGTGCTTTCTGTAAGACATAAACCATCCAGATTAAACATGCTTGTTTCTGCATTTTTTCCAAAAATAATTATTATATTTTGTTGTTTTAGCGGCGGTAAGCCTTTTGAATCCCAATCTTTATGATCCAAGATTTTTAATTCTTGAATCAGAAACAAGAAAATGGTTATGTGTTACGCCGCCTAAAAGGTCGTATTTTCCGTTGAATAGCGGGTCGTCCCATGTTACGTCTACATGATACCATTTGCTGTCAATCTTAACATAATTCCAAGCGTGATTCATAGTGTTACTTTTAAGTACTTCACATTCTATCCCCAGTTTATTTAGGAAGATATTTATACGCTGCCGAGTAACCTTCGCATACTGCGGTTTTCTACAAATGCACCATAAGCGGTGTAAGCGTTCGGATTTGAAGATTTTTATTCTTTACCATATAATCGAATTCTTTTTGATTATATGACATGTTAAGTATTAGGTAATCATGCAATGCAAGTGCTTTTTCCCATTCTGTCATAGAATCGTTCACAACAGCAAGGGCTTTATTGGCCGCTTTATCAAAAGCTTTTTTTTGCTTCAGTGTATTCCGATTTATTCATTGAATATTTTATTTTTTTAGTAATCTGAAATCTGGATAATACAGTTCCGGCTTTGGTAGTAGTATATGACCAGGAAGCTCCGTTTTCTTTTTAACAAAGAACAACTGCGGATTATCATTAAGAATGTCAAGGAATAAATTTTTGGAATTACTTTCATTCCATCCATTTTCCAGCATAATCAAGAATGTCAATTTCACTTTCATAATTCTCAAGATGTGCAATTACATAATCCTCAAAAGGTAAACTTGTATCATATTTAACTGCTTCCGCAGTCAAAGAAAACAACGGAGCCATGCTAAGTGATACAACAAATACCAAAAAAGAGAAACACATTTTTTTATTTTCATATAGTTAATAACCTCCGATATAAATAATCGGTACGCAGGTGATGTTTAATTTATTCGCTTCTTCTAAGATAATTATATCAAACAAAAGCATAAATTACAATAAAAAACATAATAATTTACAATTCATTAATATTTCATTTTAAAGATTCTAAAAAAGGTTAAATGGCTTAGCGGTAATCCACCGTTAAGCTATTTATGTTTTTATTGAAAACAATATATTACGGAATTGTAAAACATGATAAAAACCTATAACGGTATAAGCTTAAAATGAATATTATAGTATGTGGAGTATATTAAACATTAAAATTTTAATCATGATGAAACATGAAAATGTTTTATCATACGTTATTTATTAAAACAGTCTGCGGACTGTTTTAATAACCGCAAATACACCACTCAAACGATGAACTCGCGGTGTATTTGCTCAAGAAGTCATATTATATTTATTAAAAACAAGGAAAGGAAAAATAAAAATATGAAAAACATGAACATTAGCAAAAAATTAATAATAGGTTTTGGTTCTGTTATAATTATGACTCTAATCATAGGGATAACTGGAATATACGGATTATTTGCAATGGCAAACGCTTCTACAGTATTATATGAGGATAAATCCCTGCCTTTAACCGAAATCGCAAAAACAATTGAAAATATGCAAAAAATGCGTGTATTGGCAAGAAACTGCGTAATATTTGAAAATGATTCGAGTAAGCTTGAAGCTACAGAATCAGATATAAAAGCTAGTATAGAGGCATTTGAACAATCATTTTCTAATTACAGAACTTCAATAGTATTAAAAGAAGGCATTGAAACAGCCAACATTATAGATGAGAATTTTATTATCTTTAAAAAAAGTCTTTTAGAAGTATTGGAGAGTGCAAAAAAAGGAGTTCCACAAAACGAACTAGTAAATGTTATGAGTGGCGGAACATTAAGTGGTGATATTATTTCCAATAATCTGAGTAAGCTTGTCGATTTGCGTATGGATGTGATGAGAACCGCAAATGATGATAATAAATCGCTTGAAACATTATTAATTGTTACAATAAGTATTATTATATTAATAGCTATTTTTACAGCTACCGGTTTCGGTTTTTTGATTTCCAGAATAGTAAAACCTCCGCTCCAAAATTTAAGTAAAGCACTGGATATCGTTGTAACAGAAGGAAGCCTTATAGTATCCGATGATATAATGAGGGTGATAGAAAACACATCTAAATATAAAGACGAGTTGGGAGTTTCATCAAAATCGTTTGTAATGCTGATTAAAAGACTTTCTTATCTTCGCGGAGAATTAGAAAAAGTTGCTAACGGCGATTTTACTTCAAATTACGCGGTAGCATCAGAAAAAGATATAATAGGGTTATCACTTAAAAAAATGAATGAAAACCTTAATACAATGCTCAAGAATATCAGCGAAGCCTCTTCACAAGTTAATAGCGGTTCTGCACAGGTTTCAGATTCTGCTCAAATGCTGGCACAAGGCGCGGCAGAACAAGCAAGTTCGGTGGAAGAATTATCAGCTTCAATATTTGAAGTGAGTAAACAGGTAAAAGTTAACGCACAGAACGCGGATACAGCAAGCACTCTCTCACAGGATTCGGCAAGCGAGGTAAAACGCGGAAATGAACAAATGCACGAGATGCTTTCAGCTATGAGTGCTATAAAAAATTCTTCAAGCGAAATCAGTAAAATTATCAAAGTAATAGATGATATTGCGTTCCAAACGAATATCCTCGCTCTCAATGCCGCTGTTGAAGCTGCGAGAGCAGGTGAAGCAGGAAAAGGATTCGCAGTCGTAGCAGACGAAGTAAGAAACCTTGCATCTAAATCTGCAGGCGCGGCAAAACAAACAACTCAACTTATTGCGGGTAGTATAAACAGTGTAGAAAACGGAGTTAAAATTGCAGAAGAAACTGCGGATTCGCTTAATAAAATAGCTGAAACCACATCGAGGATTACCGGTTTAATACAAGAGATGGCACACGCAAGTAACGAGCAATCGCTTAATATTACGCAAATAACTCAAGGTGTTGAACAAATAAGCAGTGTTGTTCAAAACAAACTCCGCTACAGCGGAAGAAAGTGCAGCAGCGGCAGAACAAATGAGCAGTCAATCTAAAACGCTTGAGAATATGGTTTTACAGTATAGATTTTAAGTAACAAATATAATTAATTTTAACAAACCCGGTATATATATTATACCGGGTTTGTTTTATAGTATATTTTTATCTTGACATAAAACAAGGCAAAAAGAAAAACTGTTCTATTGTGATAGAACAGTGAAATTTTTCATACCTTGTTGACAATATCATTTTACTGTGATAGAATATAGCTGTGGTCACATTCTATTGCAATAGAAACGAGGTTAATTAAATGAGCATTAAATTATTCGACTCTGAGCTTAGAGTTATGGAAATCCTTTGGAAAGAAGGTGATACATCAGCAAAAAGAATCGCGGAAATATTAAAAAGTCAAATAGACTGGAGCAAAACCACTACTTACACTGTAATTAAAAAAAGTGTATCGACAAAGGCGCGGTTAGCCGGAAAGACCCTAATTTTATTTGTTGTGCAGAAATTTCAAAAGAAAAAATACAAGAAGTTGAAACAGACATTTTAATTAATAAGTTATACGAAGGCGCGGCAGATAAACTTGTTGCTTCCATAATAGGCAGTAAAAGGTTAACAACAGATGAAATAAGCATTTTAAAAAAGCTTGTGGAGGACATGGAGTAATGATAAACCTTATACAAATGTCTATATCAGCAGCGGTTTTAATTTTTGTTATCGCGGCTATAAGAAAGTTGTTTATTCATAAACTTCCTAAACTTACATTTAACGCACTCTGGATAGTGGTGATTTTAAGATTAGTAATTCCGTTTTCGTTTTCTGTGAGTATACCTGGTTTTATTGATAAATTGGATTATTCTTCTGCGGAAGGAACAAACTATTTCATGCAAAATATAGAAACCGATAGCCTTGATACCGCTCCCGAAATAATCCAGACAAACAATACAGCTACTATTGCAATGCAAAGCAATCAATTAACCCCCGGAAAATTAAGCGCCGAAACAAATATAGACTATATTACGATTATAAAAATAGTATGGCTCTGCGGAGGGATAGCTTTGGCGGTTTATTTTCTTGCTATCCATTTTATTTGCCGTCAAAACTATAAAATGTCTGTTCCACTTGAAAACGAATTAATTAAAAACAAGTTATCATCTTTTAATTTAGCACGAAAAATTACGGTAAAAACCAACGATATGCTTTTTACTCCGATTACCTACGGTATAATTAAGCCTGTAATATTGCTACCAAAAACGCTTGATTTTACTGACGAAAAGCATTTCAATTATATTTTATCGCATGAAGTATTTCATATTAAACGCTTTGATATAGCATACAAATGGGTTATGACTGCCGTGTTGTGCTTGCATTGGTTTAATCCTCTCGTTTGGCTGATGTATGTGCTTGCGAACCGTGATATTGAGCTTGCATGTGATGAAGCGGTTGTTAAACAATATAACGGAGCAAGGACAGAATACGCAAAAACATTGATTTCACTTGAAGAAAAAGAATTATTCCGCCGTTTGCTAACGGATTTGGCGGTAACTCAATAAGAGAAAGGATAATTTCTGTTATGAAAATAAATAAAACGTCTATAACCAGCATAATAACAGCCGTAATACTGGTTATAGGTTCGACCATCGTTTTTACATCGGCGGTATCTAATAATAATACGAAAACAGATACAACCGAAAAAACGACAGAAACAAATGTAATTTCACCGAAAAATGAAAATTACCCTAACGATGATGACTACGATGATGAATGGAACTCCATCAGCATGAAAGAGTCAATCCAACTTTACGAGGGTTTTGGTTTGACTTATGATGAGAATGAGTTCGTCCTGTATTTTAAGGGGAATCCTGTACGAGAACTTTGGGATGTTGTGACAGGAATTTTAATAACGGAAAGTTTAGGAACCGATTTTCCTGAAAACGCTGTTGATGTTATTCCAATCTATAAAAACGGCAAACTGACAGGATTGCGGCAGGCAACCGACGAAGAATATCAAAGACGTACAAATGAAAGAATAACCAAAGCATATAAGGATAGCGTAATATATTATGATGAAGGTAACACACATTTTATATTTGTAAACGGCGCAAATATGGAAGACGCACCTACAGTTTCGGTTACGCCCGGACATATTTCTATTGTTCTTGTTGATAAAAATGGATATTGGAAATTCGGCTCATATAATGATATATCCACACTTCAAGATGATGTACAAAATGACTGTATCGAAATGTTAAATCTCAAAGATACCAACAATGGTTTTAAAGAAACATATATGGAGTATGTAATTGAAAGGGTTATTGGTATTATAGCTGAAGCTAATTTTGTTTCTGCGTCAGCAATTGAAAACGCTAGTTACAGTGCTGTCGCAAACAATACAACGTTAACATCGAATGATAATTCGTCTGCAAATACTATGCACGTTACTTCTGATTCGGCAAGCGAAAGTGCTACGACTTATGCCGATTCAACTCCTGACATAGAATACAATAAAATCCTATACGCGGTTTATGACGAATACGGGATTAAATATAATGAAAAAACAAATAAACTTTATTATAAAGATAAAGCCGTAAAGTATTTTATTGATGAAAAAAAGATGATACATTATTACGATAAAGACGGTACAATAAGTTTATCAGCTACTTATAATATAAATAAATTAAATGGCGTTAAGCAAATAAAAAACGACGAAGCTAAAAAAATTACAGATGAATTTAAACATGATACCGCTGTTACAGCTATCACTTACGAAGGAATCGAATTTATCTTTGATGAAAATTTCCTTTCGCTATACTCAGATTTCGGAATAACAGCCGATTATGAAACAAATTGTTATAGTTATAAAGATAAACCAATTGCCGGTTTTTGCGATAAAGGAGGATGGATAATGACAGACGGCGGTGCGAAAGAATATGGAGGTATATACTTAAGTGTTAATCGAAAAGATGGTAAAATCGTTAATTTTTCAATTATTACCGAAGAAAAATTTTCCGAGCTTTCCGGATTAACAGTTGGATAATAAACAAAAAGATATATAATGATTAGCGGGTAAACATAAAGTTTACCCGCTAATTATTATTTAAATGTATTAAAATTTACAAAATATCGAAAATACTAAGTGCGTCGCTGTTTTCTTTAACGAAAGCGATAAATTCATGTAGGTTTGCCTTACATGTAATGGTTTGTTTACCTGAATAAACTTTTTTATCATTAACATTTATCCAGTTACCTTCCGGTAAATATACTTCGCGTTCGGTTTGACCTTTGTTCACAATCGGCGCGAACAAGATTTCATCTCCGTACATATATTGATCTTCAAGCGTATAGCAGGTACTGTCATCGTGATAGTCAAAAAACATCGGACACATAATAGGTTTACCTGTTTTTGACGCAATATCCATATATTTCAAAGTATACGGTTTCATTCTTTCCCGAAGTTCTATCAGCTTTTTTAATACCGGATAATTTTCATCACCGAAACACCATATCTCATTATCGCCGCCGCTTGGCTCAATAATTCCGGGATGACGGGGTTTATGATTTGACGAGCGTATTCTTGAACCATGAAGCCGCATAATCGGGCTGAATAATCCAAACTGGAACCAACGTACAACCAATTCACGGAAATAATCGCTTTCTATATCTCCGGATAAAAACCCGCCAATATCAGAGTTCCACCACGGTATTCCGCTCATTGCCATTGACAGACCGCTCTTAACACTCATTCTAAGTGCTTCAAAGCTCGACATTATGTCACCGTTCCATACTGCCGCACCATATTTTTGACTTCCGGGATAAGCCGCGCGGGTTAGTAGGATTATATCTTTTTCCCCTTCAGATTCCAAACCTTCATAGAACATTTTAGCATAATAATAAGGATAAAGCATTGCGGTTTGCGAACCGTTTCCGAGATGGAATTTTAAATTACCGAATTGCTGCGGATGCACTTCCGGTTCGGCTTCGTCAAGCCAAAAGTTTTTTATGCCATAATTATAATAATTATTTTTTACCTTATCCCAAACGAAAGCGGCGGTTTTCGGATTCATCGGGTCAATAAACGTTTGCTGACCGTAAAAATCAAAAGTGCCGAACTGTCCGTTTTCAGTACGAATGAGCATGTTTCCTTCGCTCATTTCAAGGTAATTTTTACTTTTCGGATTTATAGTCGGCCATATCGAAACAATAGGCTGTATTCCCATTTCTTTTAATTCTCTGCACATCTCGGCAGGGTCAGGCCAGTATCTCGGGTCGAATTTCCATTCACCTTGTTCAGTCCAGTGGAAATAGTCAATTACAATCGCGTCAATGGGAATACCGCGTTTTTTATATTCCCGTGCTGTTTCAAGCAAATCTTCCTGCGTTTCATAACGAAGTTTACATTGCCAGAAACCCGCCGCCCATTCTGGAAATTTCGGTGAATATCCGGTCAAATCGCAGTAAGTTTTCATAAAATCAGCAGGTGTTTCTCCGCCGAAAATTAAATAATCTGCTTGATATGCACTGTCCGCTACCCACATTGTATGGTTTTTTGTAAGCTCACAACGTCCGGGAGCAGGGTTGTTCCAGAAAAAGCCGTAGCCCAATGAAGAATATACAATAGGCAGTGCGGATTTTGTGTTATAATGCATTAAATTGCAAGTGCTTCCCTTACGGTCGAAGCAGTCCTCTTGTTCCTGTCCAAGCCCGTAAAAATGCTCGTTTTCGTTCGCTCCGAATATAACTTTAACTTGATAATGGTCGCCTTCGCGATGAAGGTTTCTCATGGTATAATCGCCTTCAAACTTCGTCCGCAAGATTTGCTTGCCGCTTCGGTAATAACTGATTAAACCGCCGTGCCATATGAAACCTGCTTCAATCTTTGCGGAAACCATTCCGTTAGTAATTGTTGCTACCTTTTCGTCTCCCTCGACAACACAGTTTGTAGATTGGGTTACGGGTAAAAGCGTCCAATTTTCATCTGAAATCTTTGGGTTTTTAGTGGAACGACATCTCAGGCAGTTTTCTCCATAAGCTTCGATTACGGTAAGTTCATCTTTACGTTCAAAAATTAATTTGTTTTCCAGTAACGTTATTTTTCCCATATTTATAACTGTTCCTTTCTTATTAATTAGTTAAATATAATTTTTATTTTGATATTAAAATATTATTTAACAATTACATTCATTTTTACATTCATAAGTTCTTCATTTAAATCCCTTTTATTTCCCATATTAAACAGCGGTTTATTATCATTGTTAAAATGTACTCGGTGCATAGTCGAACAACGTCTTCCGTTTTTTACAATTTCTTCCTCAACATGATACATTATGTATGTGTTGCCGTCATAATCGCGGAAAACCGAATTATGACCGGGTCCGTATATTCCGTCAATGGAATAATACGATAAAACTGGAGTGCAGGATTTAACCCATTCATTCGGGTTAAGATAATCGCCGCCACGAGGTATACTCAAAAGTCCGACTGCATATGTATAACCGCCAGCCGCGCCGCCGGAATACATGATGTATACAGAGTCATCGGTTATAAGCGGATACGGTCCTTCATTATTAATTGTTCCCTGAATATTCTCCCAGCCATATAAAGGACGGGTAAGCAATGCAGGCTCGCTAGTAAGAACGGTAGGGTTCTTTTCGTCTATCGAAGCAATATAAATCATCGAACCTGTATCAAGCGGAGTACCTATGTGCTTTCTGTAAGACCAAGCAAGACATGAAACGCCGTCTGCTTTAAAATAAGTCATATCAAGCGTTATGCCGTCCTCTGTCAAAAACGAACCGTTTGAACGCTTAACACGTTCGGGAATATTCCAGTCTTTCGGATTCATAATATTTCCGTCTTTTTTAAGCTTCATCATGTGGCATTGAGGTGCCCATTTTTTTCCGCCGACAGCAAAAAGTATATATAAATCGTCTCCGATTACATGGAATTCGGGTGCCCAGAATGTTTGAATAAAGTCTTTTTCTTCATCTACATCAAGTATTAAAGATTCCTTAAACCCGGGTGCGAATAAATCGGCTTTCGTATCACCTTCACGTACATACATACCGATATCGTTTTTATTATCGTTTGTAGCCAGATAATAATACTTTCCATTCCACGGTAAAATTACAGGGTCTGCATATCCGCGTGCCAACGGAAACGGTAAAGTTTCCTGAACCACTTTGCCTGCAATAGTATATGTTCCGGGTTTAGAAAAGTCGATACTATTTAAATTCCATTCAACTTGCTTTTTCGCGGAAGAACCGTCTGAATAAATCGCCGTTGCTTGTGTTTCCTGTAACTCTTTTTCAGATGTGACGGTAACGCATTCCGGTACGTGTATTTCCGTATTATAGACAGGTTTCCAGCATTCACAAAATTTATTAAAAACACTGTTTTCTATTAAAATAGTATTTCCGGGAATAATATCTTCTATTTCGGTAGAAGGGTATTCCGTTTCTTCAAGATTTTCGCGCTCCTTTACAAGACCGTGGCTTTCAAAATTTATTAAATCTTTAGAAGTCCAAAGCAATACTAAACCTTTGCTTTCTTCATCAACATTTCCAAATTTATCTGTTCTGGTCGCGGTTATTCCGAACGAACCGTTTTCTGTACGGAAAATATAAGGATTCTTTAATCCTTTTTCTTGAATTACATTATTTTCATCAACTTCCGCCAAAGCAAATAATATGCCGTAATTGCGATTAAGCGGTTCTAGTTTATTTTCGCTGTTATAATAAGCGAAATGCACACTGTTGGCTAGCGATTCCGTGTAATCACCTTTCGGAATTCTGGTATAAACTAAAATTTTATGTTGCTGTTCTTTGTTCATAATAATATCCTCCTCATATTTTAAATAAATTTCACTATGTTATACTATTTTTCGCAAGAAAATAGTACCGCCGTGAAACAGCGAAATCCCTGCTTAACTAAAAAAACTACTGTAAAAATTAATAGTTAAGCAGTATATTCATAGATAAATAATATTTTTGCTATTATAAGTTTACTATAACATAATATTATAAAAAATACATTTATTATTTTGCTTTGTTCTAATACTATTTTGACATTTTGAATAATATTATTGTTAAGTCTTTTTTTCAACCTTGTAACATGATTAAAATTATAAGATTTTAAAATATCCTAAATGAGTATTAATTGACAAAATATTGTAAATATGATATATTAATGAAACAAATCCGTAAAGAAAGGAAATTAAAAATGATTTTATCGGGATTGGAAATAAAAAAATCAATAGGAAACGATATAGTAATAGACCCGTTTGACGAAAAACGGCTTAACCCAAACAGTTACAATCTTTCACTCAACAAAGAGCTTTTAATATATGAAAACAACATACTTGACATGAAAAAAGAAAATAAAACAATTTCACTTATGATTCCGGAAGAAGGTTTACAGCTAGAACCCGGAAAACTATATTTAGGTAGAACCAACGAATTTACTAAAACGGATAAATACGCACCCATGCTGGACGGACGTTCGTCAATTGGCAGATTGGGTTTATTCGTCCATGTAACTGCAGGATTCGGCGATGTCGGCTTTGCGGGTTATTGGACACTGGAAATATTCTGTGTCCAACCTGTTATAATCTACGCGGATGTCGAAATATGCCAGATATACTTCCACAGTTTACAAGGCGATTATGAACTGTATGGAAATAACGGTAAATACCAAAATAATACGGGAATACAACCGAGTCTTTTATATAAGGATTTTGAAAAGAATGTTTGATTTAATTAATAAAAGTTGTTCGAACGGTAACGGAAATGGTAATGCTAGGCGCGGAAAATTAAAAACTGTACACGGAGATATTGAAACACCGTTTTTTATGAATGTTGCGACAAGTGCGGCAATAAAAGGCGGAATTTCGGCATTTGACCTGAAAGATTTAAAATGTCAGGTTATGCTTTGCAATACTTATCATCTGCATTTAAGACCGTCAGACACAGTTATAAAACAATTAGGAGGAATTCGGAAGTTTACCGGCTGGAACGGACCTGTGCTTACTGATTCCGGCGGATTTCAAGTCTTTTCACTTGCTAAATTAAGAAAAATAAAAGAAGAAGGCGTTTATTTTTCATCGCATATAGACGGTAAAAAAATATTTATGGGGCCCGAAGAAAGTATGCGTATACAGTCAAATTTAGCTTCGACTATAGTTATGGCGTTTGACGAATGTGTAGAAAATCCCGCTCCGTATGATTATGTACGGGATTCGGCAGAACGAACAACACGATGGCTGGAAAGATGTAAAGCCGAGCTTGAAAAGCTGAACGCACAAAATGATACTTTAAATAAAAACCAGTTGCTATTCGGTATAAATCAAGGCGGAACTTATGACGACCTCCGCTCCGAACATATGAAACGAATTGCTGAACTTGACCTTGCCGGTTATGCGGTGGGTGGGCTTGCGGTGGGAGAACCTGTCGAGGTTATGTATGGGGTTCTTGATATTGTAACGCCTTTAATGCCGATAAACAAACCGAGATATTTGATGGGTGTAGGAACACCTTCTAATATTATTGAAGCGGTCGCAAGAGGAATCGATATGTTTGACTGTGTTATGCCATCAAGGAACGCCCGCCACGCTACCGTTTTCACATGGCGAGGAATAACACATATGACTAATGAAAAATATATGACTGACGAACTTCCGCTTGACCCGGAATGCGACTGTTCAACATGTCGTAATTACTCACGTGCCTATATACGACATTTATTCAAAAGCGGAGAAATGCTTGCGGGAAGGCTTGCTGTTCAGCATAATCTATATTTTTATAATGAGTTGATGGAAAAAATACGTAAAGTGATTGATTACGGAGAATTTGAAAGCTTCAGAAAGTATTATTCACCTCTGCTACAGCAAAAAAGGACAGATTAAAAGAATCATGTTCAGATAATATAAATTTACAGGATGGTAAAAATTTATGCCGTTAATAGAGCTTGTTTTAATTGCCGCCGGTCTTTCCATGGACGCGTTCGCAGTGTCAGTTTCCAACGGGCTTTGCATGAAAAAAGTTATGTTAAGGAAAGCTTTAACTATCGCCATTGCTTTCGGTTCGTTTCAAGCAGGTATGCCTTTACTCGGATACTTGCTCGGTTCGCGGTTTACGGATTTTATAACACGTTTCGACCATTATATTGCACTCATTTTTTTAAGCTTTATCGGAGGAAAAATGTTGGTGGACGGAATAAAGGAACTTAGGAATCCTTCAGAACGTGATGAAAGTAAAGAATTAAAAATACCTCAGCTTTTATTACAAGCAGTTGCAACCAGTATTGACGCTTTGATAATAGGCATTAGCTTTGTTGCTATGGGACTAGACTGGTCAGGAGTAGCGGCAGGAGTAACACTTATTGGTATTATCACATTCGGGCTTAGTTTTATCGGTGTTTTCGCGGGTAAAAAATTCGGGGAGCTTTTAGGCAGTCGGGCGGTAATATTGGGCGGTGTGATTCTTGTTGGAATAGGTATTAAGGTATTTATTGAGCATGTGTTTTTAGGCGGTTGAAATATTTTTTAAAATGTGTTATAATCATAAAGGAACGAACAGCGTTCGTTTGAAATTGCATGTTATTTCAACACAGGGAGAAAACAAATGAAATTCCTCGATATAGGTTATGGTAACGCGATAAATGCAAATAGAATAGTTTCAATCATCAGCGCGGACGCCGCTCCGTCAAAACGTATGATTACAGCGGCAAAGGAACGCAATTCCGCAGTAGACGCTACGTGCGGAAAAAAGACGAAAACTATTTTCGTGATGGATTCCGGACACATAATTATGTCTGCTAAAGATTTAGATAGTATTACCGGGCAGTTTAAAGAAACAGAAAAATAGTATATTTCTTAACCATTTTAATTCAAATAGATTTTATAATAAAATAAAGGCAGTATAAAAATGATTCTTAACACCGAAAATCAAAAAAAAGGCTTACTTATAGTAGTGTCCGCTCCTGCCGGTTGCGGCAAAGATACCATACTCGATAAAGTTCTTGCAGATTGCCCTAACACTCACTATTCGGTTTCCGCCACTACGCGAAAAATACGCGAAGGCGAAATAGACGGTATTAGTTACCATTTTAAAACCAGAGGCGAATTTGAAAAAATGCTGCGTGCGGGTGAACTTCTGGAATATACTGAATACGTAGGAAATTATTACGGAACACCGAAAAATGCCGTTCTTGAAATGCTTGAAGCAGGTAAAGACGTTATCTTGAAAATTGAAGTCGAGGGTGCAAGTAATATAAAAAAGCTTTTTCCCGATTGCGTAATGGTTTTCATTCTGCCGCCATCTTTTGAGGAACTGGAAAGACGGCTTCGTAAACGCGGTTCGGAGGATTCTTTTACTATAAAAAACCGTATAGGTGCGGCACGTATTGAGCTTACTTTCGTGAAAAATTATGATTACGTCATTATCAACAATGAACTTGACAATGCTGTTGAAGAATTTAAAACAATCATAAACGCGGAAAAACTTTCTACCCGCCACGGTATACCCGTAATTACATAATTTAAATTATGTTAGATGAAAAGATAGAGTATAGCGGAACAATAGCTTCAGTCGCGGTCGAGAGGACGCTTTATTCTTTTGATTTGCTTTTTGATTATCTTGTTCCTTTTGATATGGTTGGTGAAACCGAAGCAGGAAAGCGTGTATTGATTCCATTCGGGCGAGGTACAAAAAAGAATATAGGCATGGTTTTCAACATACGCAACGATTCTTATGAACCGGAAAAGATAAAGAAAATCAATCGTGTTCTTGATGAAAAACCTGTTTTAAGCGATGAAATGCTTAAACTTGCTATATGGTTAAAAGAAAATACTTTTTGTACATATTTCGACGCGGTTAAAACAATGCTGCCTGCCGGAATGAGTCTTATTTTAGATGATAATAGCGGCGAAACAGTAAAACCAAAAACCGGTTCGGAAACTCTAAGAATGATAAGATTGATTGAAGAATCTGATGAACCGATTGTAAATGCTGATGATGTGTCAAGTTTTAACAAATCAATACTTTCGGATGAATATACGCCAAAGCAAAAACAAGTAATAAGCTTGCTTGAAGAATGCGGCGCGGCTTCCGTAAAAGAAATATGTTATGTATGCGGCGTTACTCCGGCTGTAATATCTAATTTGAAAAAAAAAGGCAGACTGGAAGAATTTAATATAGAAATCTCACGCTCTCCTACGAAAGACAGCATAGCAACAGAGGAACTGTCAGCGTTAAAATTTTCGCCTGCACAGGAGGAAGTTTTTAATGGTTTAAAAAAGCAATTTGACGAAAACAATGCAAAATGTGCATTGTTAAGAGGAGTAACAGGAAGCGGAAAAACTTCTGTATTTATTAAACTTATTGAGCATGCTGTAAACACGGGAAAAACCGCAATCCTTCTTATTCCTGAAATATCTTTAACTCCCCAAATGGTAGGCAAATTTTCGCGGCTGTTCGGAAGTGTGGTTGCCATTATTCACTCGAATCTTTCTCTCGGTCAGCGTACCGACGAATATAAACGCATTCAAAGCGGAGAAGCAAGAATAGTAATCGGCACTAGAAGTGCAATATTTGCTCCGCTTTCTAATATTGGGATAATAATAATTGACGAAGAAGGGGAACATACTTATAAATCGGAACGTTCACCGCGTTATCACACGCGTGATGTAGCAAAACAACGTGCTTTTTATCACAAAGCATTTTTACTTCTGGCATCTGCGACTCCTTCGCTGGAAAGCTATCACTTTGCGAAAACAGGAAGATACGGACTTTTTGAACTGGAGGAACGTTACAGTAAAGCCATATTACCAGAAGTTTATCTGGTAGATATGAAAATAGAAGCGGAGAATGGAAACCGTACAAATTTTAGCGAAGCGTTACTGTATGAGATAGGAGCGAATCTGGAAAAAGGTGAGCAAACTATAATTTTGTTAAACCGCCGCGGATACCATACTTATGCAAACTGTATTGCGTGCGGAACGGTTATAGAATGCCCCAACTGTGCTGTTTCCCTGACATACCATAAAACGAACGATAGTGTAAGCTGTCATTACTGCGGCTATGCAAAACCTATGCCGGATAAATGCGGAAAATGCGGAAGCCGCTATATATATCAAAGCGGAACAGGAACGCAACGTATTGAAGACGAGTTAAGTATTTATTTTCCGTCTGCTCGGATATTAAGAATGGACGCGGATACTACTATATCAAAAAATGCGTTTGAAACTAAATTTAAACAATTCGGAGATAAAGAATATGATATAATGGTAGGAACGCAGATGATTGCGAAAGGTCTTGATTTTGAAAACGTGACGCTTGTGGGTGTTTTATTAATTGATAAAGCACTCTATGCAGGAGATTATCTCGGTTATGAAAAAACGTTTTCACTCATAACGCAGGTTGTAGGACGTTCCGGACGCGGGTCGAAAAAAGGACGCGCTTATTTACAGACGTTTACACCAGCTCATTATGTTTTGGAACTTGCGGCTAAACAGGATTATGTTAATTTTTACGAAGAAGAAATAGACGTAAGAAAAGCTTTGATTTTTCCTCCGTTTTGCGATATTTTTATAGCAAGTTTTTCTTCAGTAAACGAAGAATCCTCATTAACCGCCGCAAAAGAATTTCTTTCTATATTGAAATTACTTTTATTAAATACACCTGACCTGCCTCCATACAGAGTACTTGGCCCGACAAAAAGCGGTGTAGGCAGGATAAACGGCAAATACAAGCATAAGCTTTTAATAAAATGCAAAAATAATAATGTATTCAGAAAGCTGATTGGAGACGCTCTTAAAAATGCTTATAACTCAAAAGTTTTTAAGGATATTAACTTTTATGTAGATATAAACGGCGATATAAATTAAAATGTTTTATTAAGAAAGGATATGAGGTTTTGGCACTTAGGAACATATTGAAATTCGGAGATGAAACTCTTAGAAAAAAATCAAGAGAAGTAACTGTTTTTGACGATAAATTATGGGTGCTTCTCGATGATTTACATGAAACCATGAAACACTATAACGGTTGTGGACTCGCCGCGCCTCAAGTCGGAATTTTAAGACGGGTTGCGGTAGTTGATACCGGTGACGGACTTGTCGAGCTTGTAAATCCGGTAATAACACATATGAAAGGTAAACAGAGAGAAGTCGAAGGTTGTCTTTCGTCATCAAATGAATGGGGCTATGTTAAGCGGCCTATGAAAGTTAAAGTAAAAGCACAGAACCGTTACGGTAAAGAAGTTGTTTATGAAGGCGAGGTTCTCAAAGCGGTAGCGTTCTGTCATGAGATAGACCATCTTAACGGTGTGTTGTTTACCGATTTAGCCGATGAAATGGTTGACCGAGACGATATAAAGGAATAATATAATTATTATTGGAAATAATTATAATTTTGACAATTCAATTATAAAAAACCTACTCGAGAGGCGGTTAAATTAATGAATATAGTGTTTATGGGAACTCCCGATTTTTCGGTACCTAGCCTTAAAGCATTAATAAGTGCGGGTCACAATATTCAGTGCGTTTTCACACAACCGGATAAACCTAAGAACAGAGGGCAAAAACTCCAAAGCACACCTGTAAAGGAGTATGCTGATTCATGTAATATTGAAGTTTTTCAACCAGTTTCTCTCCGTCGCGATAAGGGCGGAGAAAAAAGTATAGAACTATTAAAGGAGCTTAATCCGGATTGTATTGTAGTTGCGGCATACGGAAAAATATTGCCGCGCGAAATATTAGAAATACCTCGATATGGCTGCATATGCGTACATGCTTCCCTTTTGCCGAAATACAGAGGCGCATCACCTATAAATTATTGTATCATGAACGGTGAAACGGAAAGCGGAGTTACCATAATGTATATGGCAGATGGAATTGACACAGGTGATATAATTTTAAAGCAAAGCTGTCCGATTGATTTTAAAATGAATGCTTCAATGCTCCACGACAAGCTTTCGGAAATAGGTTCTAATCTTATCGTAAAAGCGTTAGAGTTAATTGAAACCGGTATGGCAGACAGGATAGCTCAAAACGATGAACTTTCCTGTTATGTTTCAATCATAACAAAGGAAACATGCCGCATAAACTGGGATAAACCCGCTCACGAAATATATAATCTGATTAGAGGGCTTTCTGAACGACCTGCCGCATTTACATTTTTAGGAGAAAAAAGGTTTAAAATTTATTTTTCAAATATAATTGAAAATAACAACATAAGCGGAGTAAAGGCGGGAACGATAATAGATACAGATAAATTTATTGTTGTCTGCGGAGACGGTAAAACGCTTATGTTAACAGACATACAGCTTGAGGGAGGTAAAAGAATGGATGCTGAAACTTTTTTAAGAGGTAGAAAGCTTGAAAAAGGAATTGTTTTAGGATAGGGAATCGATTTAACGGAACGATGTAGGCATTCGTTCCCTACATCGCTGTTCCGCAGTAAAAATGGAGGATAAATTTTTATGTTTGATTTCTTTATAAATAATTATTACGCGGCATACGCTCTTGTGATTGTTACAGTGATATTTGCGTGGGCTATGCAAATGAATGTAACAGGAACATTTAAGAAATATAACAAAATAAAAACCAGACAAGGCGTACCCGCTCATATGATTGCACGGCAAATACTGGACAGCAACGGATTATATGACGTGGAAGTGATTCGGGTTACAGGTAGTTTAACTGACCATTATGACCCTAAAAAACGCATAATAGCGTTATCAGAAATTGTCCATGACAGTGCGACAGTAGGTGCGGTTGGAGTTACAGCACATGAATGCGGACACGCAATTCAACACGCTAAGGGTTATGTACCGATTAAAATAAGAAATGCGGTCTTCCCTGTTGTAAATTTTACTTCACGTTCTTGGTTGTGGTTATTTTTAATAGGAATGATAGCGGGAATACCTATTTTTACAGATATAGGCATAATATTCTTTGCATGTATGGTTGTGTTTCAAATAATTACATTACCTGTAGAATTTAATGCGTCAAGACGTGCATTAAGCACAATAAGCGAACAAAATCTGCTTGAAAGAGAAGAACAGGCAGGAGCGAGGAAAACTCTTTCAGCTGCGGCACTGACTTATGTAGCAAGTCTTGCTGTTTCAATAGCACAGTTGCTAAGACTTCTGGCACAGTCAAACAGAAGAAGATAGGAAATTATAAAAATATGGATGATTTATCGTTTTCAGAAATGCTTAAAATGCAATATGAACTTTGGGAAAAACATAAAGAATCATGGTCGCCGCTTGAACCCAAATATGCTCGTAATTCTTTATTATGGATGATAGCAGAAATTGGTGAAGTAATTGACATAATTAAAAAATGTGAAGAAGAATCCATTATGACTGACAAAAACATTAAAGAATCCTTTATTGAAGAGCTTTGTGATGTATTGATGTATTTTAATGACACATTGTTGCGTTATAAAATTTCGCAAAAAGATATAGCTGACGCTTATGTAAAAAAACACAATAAAAACATGAAACGTAGTTTTGAAACTGAAGAGAAATCGTTCGCTGATAAACTTATACATTCTACTGAACAGTTATAAAAAATATAGCTTATATTAGTAAAAATGAAGTTGTAAGGATGCAAAGACGGAAAGGAAACATAAAATGTCCACACCTAGAAAAGCTGTTCACGAACTCCTAGTTCGCATGGAAAGCAGCGGTGCGTATTCTAATTTGATTTTATCAAATACATTTTCGCGGGAACAGCTTTCGCCACGTGACAAGGGATTTGCGACAATGCTTTTTTATGGTGTACTGGAACGTAAAATAACGCTTGATTTTATAATAAGGCAATACAGCAAGATTGAATTTGATAAGCTCAATTCCGAAACAATACAAGCGTTAAGAATGGGTTTATATCAGCTTTTATATATGAACAGTGTTCCGCATAACGCGGCGGTTAACGAAAGTGTTGTGCTTTGCGGACATGAAGCGAAAGGTTTTGTAAACGCGGTACTTCGTAATTTCATACGCGACCAGTTAAAACTTGATACGTCACGTTTAGAAGGAGATGCAAAGCTTTCTATTGAGTATTCTTGTCCGAAATGGCTTGTTAAAAAATGGATAAAACAATTCGGTGAAGCCGATACGTTGGAACTGCTTAAATCGAGTTTCGGACGTCCTCCGCTCTATGCACGGGTTAATAAACATAAATTCAGTTCTGATACGGTTATTGAAGCTCTTGCAAAGGTACAAATCAAAGCGGTCAAACATTTAAAATTTGACGATTGCCTTGAAATAGATTCAACGCACGGACAAGGAATAGAATTGACAGACGTGTATCGTAAAGGTATGTTCCATGTACAGGATATATCGTCACAATTATGTTGCCGCCTGATACGTCCCGGTTTCAACGAAACTGTTCTTGACCTATGTGCCGCTCCTGGCGGAAAAACATTTACAATGGCACAACTTATGAATAACCACGGCAAGCTTATCTCATGCGATTTATACGGCGGAAAGCTGTCTCTAATCAGCGAAGGTGCAAAACGTTTGGGATTATCCATCATAAGTACGTTAGAAAACGATGCTTCTGTGTTCAATCCGGAACTTCCTAAAGCCGACAGGGTATTATGCGATGTTCCGTGTTCGGGGTTGGGAGTAATTAGGCGAAAACCGGAAATAAAATATAAACCTATGAAATCTCTGGAAAGCCTTCCCGAAATCCAGAAAGCTATTTTGGAAACCGCTTCACAGTATGTAAAACCGGGTGGAACGTTGGTATATTCCACTTGTACCTTGAATGTTGACGAAAACGAAGCGGTTACTGACGATTTTCTTTCTAAACACCACGAATTCGCACCTTATGTTGTGCCGGTAGGTATAAATGGAATTAAAGATAATTCACGTTATAATTTTTTGCCGCATATTACGGGCGGAGACGGATTTTATGCAGCGATTTTTAAAAAATCTTCTTAACTATTCAATCGTCATCGTAAATGTAGAAAATTTATATTTTATTAAAAAATCATAATTAAAAATTTTAAGGAGATTTTTATGAGTAGATTTGAAGAAGTACGGAAACAAATTACTGCGATTTTGACACGAGTTAATAATATACCGCCTGTTTTTCTACATGTTTGCGGGGTTTCAAGAATATGTGTATTACTTGCCGTCAAACGTGGCGAAAATGTAGAACTTGCTCAAATGGCAGGATTTTTACATGATATTGCTTACTTGTATAATCATGATATCGAGCCGTATAATATACAAGGAATAACATCGGAAAATCATGCGGAAATGGGTGCGGAAATTGCAATGTCAATCCTTTTGGAATTAAATTTGACATCAGAGGAAGAAAATAAAATAATATGCGGTGCAATTAGAAGACATGCTGATAAAAATAATATTGACACACCTTTTGACGAAATACTAAAAGATGCCGACGTTTTTGACCATGGGCTTTGCAGTATAATGTCAAAAAATTTTCGCGGGAGTCGTTGGGATAAAGTATGTAAGGAATTAGGCATGAGTAATTGCATGTAATTTGTTTTCTGATAATAAGCATTTTCTACAGCGATTGAATAGTTAAAAATCTTCTTAATATATGAAAGAAAAATAATGGAAAAAACCGATATACTTTCCCTGAATCTTCACGAACTAGAATCCGAACTTTCCGAAATGGGTGAGTCTAAGTTTCGTGCTAAACAAATATTCAACTGGCTTCATGTAAAAAAAGTGTCAGAATTTACCGAAATGTCTAATATATCTGTACAACTTCGAGAAAAATTACATAAAATATTTTGTATAAAATCACTATTTATAAGAAAAAGACTTGTATCAAATATAGATGATACTGTAAAATATCTATATACGCTTCCGGACGGTGAATATACAGAAACTGTTTTAATGAGTTACAGATACGGTAACAGCCTTTGCGTTTCGACTCAGGTCGGATGTAAAATGAATTGTACTTTCTGTGCTTCGGGGATTGCCGGTTTCGTGAGGAACTTACTTCCGTCGGAAATGCTTTTACAAGTATATGAAACAGAGCGTAATTCGGGTAAAGCAGTAGATAAGATAGTTTTAATGGGAATCGGAGAACCGCTTGATAACTTCGATAATGTAGTAAAATTTTTAAAACTATTATCGGACAAGGACGGAAGAAATATGAGCCTAAGGCATATTTCTCTTTCTACTTGCGGTCTTGTCGATAAAATTTTGGAACTTTCCGAATTGAAACTAGGCATAACACTTTCAATTTCACTCCACGCCGCAAATGAAGAAACGAGAAGCTGTATAATGCCGGTGAATAAGCGTTATAATATTATTGAACTTATGGATTCCTGTCATATTTACTTTAATAAAACAGGCAGAAGAATCAGTATAGAATACGCTTTGATTGAGGGAAAAAATGACAGTTCGGAAGATGCGGAAAAGCTTTTAAAGTTAATTAAACCGCTGAACGCTCATATAAATCTGATTCCGATAAACAATGTTAAAGAAAGCAGGTTTAAAAAGAGTAAAAATGTGGAATGTTTTTTAAAAATCCTTACGGATAACGGAGCAACCGCTACCGTTCGACGGACACTCGGAGCGGACATTGAAGCGGCTTGCGGACAATTAAGACGCGATAATATGTAATTAAAATGTAAGAAAAAAACACTTGTTTTGTAATAAAATAATCAGTATAATAACATTAGATATATTTTATTAGTATATCGTTGTTTGAAAGCGGTGCAAATTGAAAATATTCTCAAAATCGGACATCGGTAAAAAAAGAACTGAAAACCAAGACAGAATATGGACGGGTATTTTAAATGAAAATACCGCGGCTATTATATTATGTGATGGAATGGGCGGAGAAAATGCCGGAAGCCTTGCAAGCCAAATGACAGTGGATTTTATATCGGAAAGAATAAAAAGAGGCTACCGACCTGATATAAACAGAAATTCACTTAGGAATCTGCTTATTACTTCGGTAACTGCCGCTAACAGCCTTGTTTATAATAAAGCCGGCAGTGACCAGGCGTATTCAGGAATGGGAACCACTTGCGTTTGTGCAGTGATTCACTTTAACCGTGCCTATATAATAAATGTAGGTGACAGCCGTGCCTATCATATTTTTAGTAATAATATACAACAGATTACAAAAGACCATACATATGTTAGGCGTCTTATAGAAGACGGGCAGATAACGGAGGAAGAAAGCATTTCGCACCCTGACCGCAACTGTATAACCAGAGCTGTAGGTGCAGAAGCTAATATCACTCCGGATTATTTTGAAATGGATTTAAATAGTGATTCGATTTTGTTGTTTTGCTCCGATGGACTCCATTCATACGGCAGTGATATAAAAATAGCGGAAATTGTTGTGAACAATCCTATTAACAAAGCTTGCGATTTACTTATAGATTACGCTTTGGAAAACGGCGGGCGGGATAATATTACAGTTTCTATAGCAGCTGTATAGCTATATAATTACACATTAATTTATGAGGATATTAATGGAAAATAAAATTTCTTTATCAGAAAATATAAACAAAGAAGTATATAAAATAGGAAACCGCGTAGAAAGACCTGTTAAACCATGGTCTGAATCTGTATTCAGATTATTAAACCATTTTGAATCATCGGGGTTACCGGTTGAACACGTCATAGGGATTGAAAACGGAATTGAAATAACTCAATTTACAGAAGGTGAAATGGTTCATCCAAATAAATGGACAGACGACGCTTTATATAAAATAGGACAACTGACGGCTTCTTTACACAGAACAGCAAAAAGTTTCAAAGAAAACAACAACGATATATGGCAGGATTGGTGTCTAAGAGAACTAGGCAATAATAAAGACAGAATACATTGTCATGGTGATATTGCTCCATGGAATGTTATTACAGAAAATGGTTATCCCAAGCTTCTTATCGATTGGGAGTATGCCGGACCACTTGACCCGTATGTAGAGCTTGCCCGTATCTGCTGGCTTTTTCCTCAACTTGTAGACAATGATTTGCAAAAATTATATGATTTGCCTGAACCGAAAAAGCGTGCGGAACAAGTTCGTATAATAGCAGACGGATACAGATTATCCGCTCTTGAAAGAAAACGGCTGATTGACCGAATTATAGAGGTTGTTATATGCGAAAACGCACATGAGGCGATTGACCAGTCCTTAACGTTCGATTCTTACGGTTGTTTATGGGGATTTGCTTGGCGTACAAGAAGCTTGTATTGGATATGGAAAAATCAAGGGATTTTACGCATGGCTTTGGAATAAAAACCTTCTGCTATATCGCTTAAATTATTTAAATAATTATACAGGGATAATATTGTTTGCGGAAAAATACAGATGTTGTATTTTATTAATGAAATATAAAAACTATAAACGGAAATGAGAGTAAATATTTATGGATAATAACATTGGTAAGAAACTGGATGGTAGATATGAGCTTCTGGAGCTTATCGGTGTTGGGGGAATGGCTGATATCTATAAAGCACACGACATCGTGGAAGATAGGATAGTTGCTGTAAAGATACTTAAAAATGAGCTTTCCGGAAGCGAGGATTTTTTAAGACGTTTCAGAAACGAATCAAAAGCAATAGCACTTCTTTCGCATTCGAATATAGTAAAGATATTTGATGTCGGTTTTTCTGAAAAAATACAATTTATTGTAATGGAATATATTGACGGCATAACGCTCACGGAGTATATAGAACAACAGGGAGTACTTAAATGGCGTGATTGTGTGCATTTTACGGTTCAAATACTCCGCGCATTACAACACGCTCACGATAGAGGAATAGTTCATCGGGACATAAAATCGCAAAACGTAATGCTTATGCCTGATGGAACGATAAAGGTGATGGATTTCGGAATTGCAAGATTTAATCGTGAAACCGATAAAACCATGTCAGAAAAAGCTATAGGTTCTGTTCATTACATAAGTCCGGAGCAAGCTAAGGGTGAGATTACCGACGAAAAAAGTGATATTTATTCTGTAGGTGTAATGCTTTATGAAATGCTTACCGGAAAAAAACCATTTGACGGCGACAATCCCGTTTCCATCGCACTTATGCATATGCAAAGCCACCCCAAACGTCCTGCTGAAGTGAATAATTCAATTCCGGAAGGACTTGAAGAAATAACTTTAAAAGCAATGCAGAAAGAACCTGAGAAGCGTTACCAAACAGCAGGCGAAATGATAAATGATATTGAAGAATTTAAGAAAAACCCCAGTATTGTTTTTGAATATAAATATTTTTCGACAGACGGAACGACAAAATATTTTGATAAAGTAAGCTGTTCGATGACAGAAAGAACAAAAAAAGATAGAAGGGCGGTGCCTATGAGGAGAAAGGATAACTTAAATTCTGACCACGGATATGGAGAACTAGACGAAGTTAATGAGAACCATAACGAGAGATACAAGGATTATAACGAACCCGAAAATGATTATGATTATGATGACGACGTAGTAGAAAGACGTTCTCCCCTGCTCCCGATATTGTTCGCGGTTGCTTCGGTATTTGTCATCATGACTGCGTGGCTCATTTATACTATTGTTACAGATAATATAAATTCGATGATAGAATCGGGTGGAGAAGAAATAAAGATGCCTCGACTTCTCGGAATGGATTATGACGAAGCGTGTACAACGTATCCTTATTTAAATCTTCAGCCTAATCAAGCATGGTCGTCTGAATACATCAAAGGGCAAATAATGGAACAAAGCGTTTCTACAGGCAGAAAAATTAAATCCAGCCAACTTATTGAGGTTACCGTAAGCAAGGGACCAAATCTTATAGAGCTTGATAATTACGGCGGCGGAACTAGGCACAAGGATGATGTTTTAACACTTATCAGGAAACAAGGATTCGTTCCGGTGGAAAGGTTTAGGGAAAGCGATTCAATCCCTAATGGATTCGTTATAGAAACCGACCCTGCTCCGTATGAACTAATTGAGGAAGGTTCTACTGTATTGGTTTATATAAGTATCGGAATAGCTGGTGAGCAAACAGAAGTACCGGACTTTTTAGGATTGTCAAAGGTTAGTGCAGAGGAACGTGCTGCAATGTACAAGGTAATCCTTATAATAAACGAGGATTGGAGCGATACGGTAGAAAAAGGCAGAGTAATAAGCCAAAGCATAGACGCACTGACTAAAGTCGAAAAGATGACTACTGTTGAAGTAACCATAAGCAAGGGAACACCGCCTGAAAAAACCAGTTTTATTAAAGATACCATATTGTCAAACAGAACAGGAAAATTTATTTATGAGTATTATATTGACGGGGTTTTACAAGGGCATTTAACGGAAACTATAAATATTGAGCTAAATAAAGAAATATACTGGGAATTCCAGAATACAGGCGTTCACACTTATGCTATTTCTTTTACCTCTGTAGAGACTGGTAAATCAAGTACGTTCTGCGAATATAAAGTCGATTTTACCGGAGATGAAGTTGTAAAAACCGAACTGCTAAGAAATTTAAATATATTTAAAGAAATATGCGACACTTCGGATATTACTACTACTACAGAAAACACAACCGTTGTTGAACCTAACAACAACGCGGAAAATGATAATTCCGATGATGAATCTAATACTACCGAAAATATTGATGATAACGAAGATATTAACAATGATGTCGAAGCAGAAGCAGAAACACCTGAAGCATTAAATGACGATGAAGAATAATAGAATATTAATTTTATAGAGGAAATATATTGAATTATGTAAACGGGAAAATATTAAAATCAATTGGAGGTTTCTACCATGTGGAAACCTCTAACGGTGTTTTGGTTTGCAAAGCAAGAGGATTGTTCCGAAAGCAAAACATATCCCCTGTCGCAGGAGATTATGCGGAGATTCTTCTTGAAGAAAACAATGAACCGGTTATAACCGAAATATCGGAACGAAAAAATATGATTGCCAGACCGCCGCTTGCCAATATAGATATTGCGGTCATTGTTTCATCTACTACAGAACCGCCGCCGAATTCTTTCATACTGGATAAGCTTACAGTAATTTTTGAAAGTAAAAATATTGAACCATGCTTTATTTTTACTAAAATAGATAAAAAATTAATGGAAGATTTTTTAAAAATATACAAAGGTGTAGGTTTTCGTGTATTTTCTATAGATAACATCAATGCTTTTTCGCCGAACAATGAAACGGATTCGCTTCTCGCATACCTTGCAGGAAAAACGACTGCTTTAATCGGAAACTCCGGTGTTGGGAAATCAAGTCTTTTAAATAACCTTTTACCTGATTTAAACATTGTCACAGCAGAAATAAGCAAAAAGTTGAACCGCGGAAAACATACGACAAGGAAAGTGGAGTTATATAAATACAAAAATAAATACGGAACAGGGTATATTGCGGATACTCCGGGTTTTTCAACTGTTGAGGCGGAGCGTTACGGTGATTTTTCTTCTGTAGAAATTGCAAATTATTTCAGAGAGTTCCGACCTTTTTTAGGAAAATGCCGTTATAAGGGTTGCTGTCATATTAAAGAAGATGGTTGTGAGATTATAAAAACTGTAAATGAAAACAATTTACTTATATCAAAAAGCCGATATGATAGTTATGTGAGGATATTTAAGGAAATAAAAATATCGGAAAATATTTATTAATATCGAAATTATTTACTGTACTTTAATATCAAAGACGAATTTTTATGTTATATAAATCAAAACGTTCGAAACAAGTATACTTATTTTAAATTGTAATTTTAAAATAATATAAACTTTGCAAAACGAGTGTATTTCGTACACTCGTTTTGCAAAATATTTAATCAAGGAAAACATATAATGACAACGCTTGAAGCTCTAAAACAATTTTTCGGCTACGACAATTTTCGAGGCGGGCAGGAAAAATTAATTAACGATATAGTATGCGGCAGTGATGTGCTTGGCATAATGCCTACAGGTGCAGGCAAATCAATATGCTTTCAAATACCTGCGCTTCTTGCTGATGGGATAACCTTGGTTATTTCTCCTCTTATATCGCTTATGAAGGACCAAGTAAACGCTTTAATCCAATCTGGTATTGCGGCGGCTTTCATTAATTCATCCCCTTACAGAACGCGAAATATATTATGTGCTTCAAAACGCGGCAGGAGGAGTGTACAAGTTAATTTACATTGCTCCCGAACGTTTATTCATGACGGATTTTCTATCTTTCGCACAATCCTCTAATATATCAATGCTGACGGTTGATGAAGCTCATTGTATTTCTCAGTGGGGACAGGATTTCCGCCCAAGTTATTCAAAAATACCGGAATTTATTAATCGTTTGCCAAAACGTCCTGTTGTATCTGCGTTTACTGCAACTGCTACTCCAAAAGTACGCGAAGACATAGTTTCACAGTTAAAATTGCAAAATCCTACAATTTTGGTAACCGGATTCGACCGTAGCAATTTATATTTTGAAGTACAAAAACCGAAAGATAAATTCTCGGCGTTGATTGATTTTTTAACTACCAGAAAAGAACTTAGCGGGATAATTTATTGTTCTTCACGAAAAACGGTTGAAGAAGTATGTAGGGATTTAAATCTAAAAGGTTATAAAGCTGCTCGATATCATGCGGGACTTCAGGACAGCGAGCGGCATAACAATCAAGATGATTTTATATACGACCGTGTACAGATAATGGTTGCGACAAACGCATTTGGTATGGGGATTGATAAATCTAATGTTTCCTACGTTGTGCATTATAACATGCCAAAGGATATAGAAAGTTATTATCAGGAAGCCGGACGTGCCGGGAGAGACGGAGAACCTGCCGATTGTATCTTGTTATATAGCGGGCAGGACGTTAGCTTAAATATGTGGCTTATCGAAAACAGCAACAAAACGGAATACCCCGATAAGGAAACAGAGTTGCTTGTTAAAGAACGCGACCGTAAACGTTTAAAAGAAATGACATTCTACTGCGCGACATATAATTGTTTACGCGGTTACATTTTAAGATATTTCGGCGAAAATCCTCCCCCCCGATGCGGTAACTGTGTAAATTGCAATACAGATTTTGAAACTGAAGATATAACTGTTGAAGTATTAAAAATTCTTTCCTGTATCGGTAGAATGCAGGAAAGATTTGGAATCAACATGATAATAGACGTACTTCGCGGAAGCAAAAACGAAAAAGTTTTAAGTTTAAAGTTAAATCAACTTTCTACTTACGGTATCAGTGATAAATCGGATAAACGTTTACGTGAAATAATTAGTTTTCTTATTATAAACGGATACCTTCAAAAAACGGACAGCGAATATCCTGTAATTAAATTTGGTACTCGTGCAAACGAAGTATTACGTAATGGCGCTAAAGTAAAAATGGTGAAAACAAATGAAAAAAATGCTTATAAATCGATAAATTCTGCGGCTAGTAAATCCATTAGGCCTGTCGATAAGCGTCTTTATGAAATATTACGTAAATTAAGGCAAGAGATAGCGGATAAGCAAAGAGTTCCTTCATTTGCTATTTTTTCTGACAGTACACTAGTCGATATGTGCATAAAAGTACCCAAAACAAGCAAGGAACTTTTGGATGTATCGGGAGTTGGGCAAGTAAAACGGGAGCGGTACGGCGAAAGCTTTTTAAAAGCAATTAAGGATTTTTTACAAAAAAATAACGTTAGCGAAACACCGGTTGAACCTATAAAAAACAATATGAATGAAAGTACAGAGGAAATGGAAGTTACCGAAGAACCCGTCACAGTAAGTATTATCGCTGATAGAATCAATTGTATAACAATTCAACACGGATATGGCAGGATAAACGGAAAACGGATAAACGATTGGCTTGTTTTTGAAAAATATTTAAAAATTATAACCAGTAATAATAAAAATTATAAAATACCGACAGATATGGGAAATGATATTGAAATTTTTTCAGAGGAACGTACTATCCGCGGGGAAAGTTTAAACGTTAATTTATTCGGTAAAAAAGCACAGGAGTTTATATTTAAAAATGTTCAAGATATTTTTAATTTTACGAATTAACTAAGCGGATAAATAATTCATTATACCAAACACAAATAAAATAAAAAAGCCCCTTTTTATTAATCGGGGCTTTTTTTACGCTAATTATAATATCTATCGTAATAAACAAGCTCGTTTAAAAGACTTTTTAATTTTTCAGAAACTTCTTCATCAGGGAACTGACAAGTTCCAACAGCACGGTGTCCGCCTCCGCCATATTTAAGCATAAGACTACCAACATTGACTTTGCTTGTTCGGTTTAAAATAGAATACCCTACAGCTACTGAGCAACCCTTTCCGCCTTTGCCGTTTACTATCCAAGCGGAAATATTTTGTTCGGGATAAAGGCTGTAAATTAAAAACCTGTTTCCTGTATAAATCGGGTCAACCCCTCTTAAATCTGTGATTATGACATCTCGCTCGATTTTGGTGTTTTCGGTTATCATTTGTTTAAATAATGATGTTTGTTCATTGTAAAGTGTAATGCGTTCCTTTATATCGTTCATTTCCATAATTTCGCGGGTTGTCATGGTGCGGCAACATTCAAGTAACTTTACCATAAGCTGATAGTTGCTTATGGTAAAATCACGAAACCTTCCCAACCCTGTTCGCGGGTCCATTAAAAATCCGATTAATATCCAACCTTGCGGGTCTAATATTTCATTGCGGGTAAGGTTACCGGAATCCACTTTATCCACTGCAGTCATTAATTCATCAAATTGCGGGAACCGTTCCTTACCTCCGTAATACTCATAAATAATACGCGCACAACTTGGTGCGATACGGCTTTCTCCTTTATACTTGCCAATAAGTTGATTGCGTTCAGATTCACTGGAATGATGGTCGAACCAAAGACCGCACCCTTCGGCATATGGTACGTTGGCTAGAACGTCATTTTCATTTACAGGTACAAGCCCATCCTGTATATCTTTAGGATGAGCAAAAGTATAATTATCGATTATACCCGCTTCTAAAAGCAAAGCACCGCAGGCAAGACCGTCAAAATCTGAGCGTGTAATAAGACGCATTTATTAAATTCCTTTCAATATGGTATATATCCGCGTAAAACCTATAAATATTATAATAATTTATACACTCGGACATAGATAATAGGTGCAAGTTGAACAAGTCGCTTGCCGACTTGTATATCCACGCAATCTACATGGTCAATTTAAACGCGTGGATATATTTACATAAAATTATTATAACAAATATTTCTAAATATTGCAATAACTTTTGCTTTTATTTATAAAATATTATTTATTATCAATCTGCGAAGGGTTCTGGTAAAAAACCGTTTCTCCAGAACAGCTTTCTTATATAATTCTTTAGAGAACTTTCCTATCATTGCACATTCTTCTTCTGTTAAATCCTCTCTTGAAAATTCGAGCTTTTCAAAAATTCCCATTACATCAGATAATTTTACACGAAAATAAAATGCTTCATCAACACGGCGGGCAAAATCAAAAGGTAACTCCCCAACTCCTGTCGTATATCCTTCCATTCCGAGCAGTTTAATTGTAAAAGCATATATTTCTCTCGCAACCAGTCGGTTATTTACCGAACCGAATCTTGCAATTTTTTTGTTTTCGGATTTTATTACAGATTTAACTAAAAATATAACGAAAGCTATCAATATTATTAATATAGCCAGAATTACAATCACATATATTTGTAAATTATATTTAGACTCAGTTTCATGTTCCATCAAATCAACCGGCTCGCTTTTATCGGATATGTTTGTTTCTGTATTCAATGATGCATTTTCCGTAGATTGAGTTGTAGAAGTTATAGAATTTTGGGAAGTTGTTGTTGCTGTATTGGGTTGTGTTTGCGTATCTTGTGCCGGTACAGACGAGATATTTCCTTGAGCGTAATTATATGCTTCTTCAAAAACACT